>CM042540.1:9689573-9747073 GCA_023630585.1 Cranoglanis bouderius
GACTCTGGAGATCAGTGCACTACAGTCATATGATGATATAAATGTGACACATGAAGAAATTTCCCTACAATTTGGGGTCAGAGATAATATACACAATGGTGCACTGGGTAGCATCATCGTCAAATGGCTACATGTTCAACACTGTTCGAGCCTGACCTCAGGTGTGGAATTCACATGTTCTCACTATGTCCCTATGAGCTTTCTCTGGGTTCTCCAGTTTCCTCCTAAGTCCCAAAAAGTAGGTGCCAGTAGGTGCTGTGGTGTCCAATCCAGGGTGTATTTCTACCTCACACCAAGTGTTGCACTGTTTCCCTGACCAGGATAAAGCTCTTACTGAAGATGAATGAATGAAAACAGTTTTATCCGTCTTTGTTAAAAAAAAAAAAAAATCACGTAGAACTTTGTTTATACAGTTTGATGACCATAACTATGTAACAGTGTTATACAGCAGGTTTTTACATTAAAGCCAAGTTCGGGAAACTCTGACTAGAATTATTTGGATAATGACAGTTTCCTCTGACCATAACTTAAAAGAAGATTGGGTTTTTTAAAAAGATAAGATAAACTTTATTGATTGATGCAAGTTGCATCAGTTCTTGTGCCAGTTACTCAAGACCAAACAAACCAATGGAAGATAACACTGAATAAATTTGGTCAAAATATACATACCAGTAATAAAATAAAAACAGAAATATATTCTTTAAACTGTACATGAGCAAAAATTAGAAGGCACATCAACAATTTCTCTGAAATGTGTTGATTTATCAGCATGTATCTGAAAGCTACAAATGTAAACGTTGTGATTGCATAAGTATTCACCCTTGTTGCTATGGTTACAGTGTTAAAACTTTAGCTTGCTAATGACAAATTATATAGCAGTAGAACATTTTGTCAGTAGCTGAGTTTATGGCCCTGAGTTTATCGCTCTATTTTTCTCCCTAGTGGAATACCAGTGCCATTTTTTTTTTTCAATTCAATTATGGTTCACAAGAGGATTTTTATTTTGAAAAAGCTGGATTCTAAATTCATTTAGTGTTACATGGGCTGTATGTTGGACATCCACGTTCTAAGGTAAGCCTGCCTGTAAACTGTCAACCGAATGTCAAAAAAACACCATAAACCTTTAGAATAAAATAGAATATATTAGAACAGCTTTATAGTCCAAGTGTGCTTGCACACACACAAAGACAGACACACACACTCACACACACACACACACACACACACACACACAAGAAATGTTTTTGGCTTACAGGTGCTTCTGGTACTTACAATGAGTGCAACATAGAATTTGGTACAACACATAATAAAGAAATACATTAAAGCAGAAAAGGTGAGGGGGGCCATAGAATTAAATACAATAAATAAATATCAGCCATAACATTACAACCACTTACAGGTGAAGTGAATAACATTGATTATCTCATTACAATGACACCTGTCATGGGTCGGGATATATTAGGCAGCAAGTGAACAGTGAGTTCTCAAAATCGTGTTGGAAGTAGGAAATGTGGGCAAGCGTAGGAATCTGAGCAACTTTGGGCCAAATTGTGATGGCTAGACAACTGGGTCAGAGCATCTCCAAATCAGCAGGTCTTGTAGGGTGTTCCTAGTATGGGGTGGTTAGTACATACCAAAAATGGTCCAAGGAAGGACAACCAATGAACCAGCAACAGGGTGATGGGCACCCAAGGCTCATTGATGTGTATGGGGAGTGAAGGCTAGCCCGTCTGGTCTGATCCCACAGAAGCTACTGTAGCACAAATTGCTGAAAAAATTCTTGCTGGCTATGATAGAAAGGTGTCCGAAGACAGTGCATCACAGCCTGCTGCATATGGGGCTGCGTAGCTGCAGACCGGTCAGAGTGCCCATGCTGACCCCTGTCCACCTCCAAAAGCACCTACAATGGGCATGTGAGCATCAGAACTGGACCATGGAGCAAAGGAAGAAGGTGGCCTGGTCTGATGAATCATGTTCCAGGTGACCAGGTAGCCAGGACTTACCTGGGGAAGAGATGGCACCAGGATGCACTATGGGAAAAAGGAAGCGAGTGGAGGCAATGTGATGCTCAGGGCAATGTTCTGCTGGGAAACCTTGGGTCCTGGCATTCATGTGTCATTCATTCATCCAAGTACACCCCTTCATGGCAACGGTGTTCCCTAATGGCAGTGGCCTCTTTCAGCAGGATAATGCACCCTGCCACACTGCAAACATTGTTCAGGAATGGTTTGAGGAACATGACAAAGTATTCAAGGTGTTGACTCGGCCTCCAAATTCCCCAGATCTCAATCCGATTGAGCATCTGTGGGATGTGCTGGACAAGTCCGATCCATGGAGACTCCATTTCGCAACTTACAGAACTTAAAGAATCTGCTGCAGATACCACAGCACACCTTCAGAGGTCTTGTGGAGTCCATGTCTCGATGGATCAGAGCTGTTTTGGTGGCACAAGGGGGGCCTACACAATATTAGGCAGGTGGTTTTAATGTTATGGCTGATCGGTGTATAATTTATGTATAACACAAAACTAAAATATTTTTGAAGTATAAAGATTATAAATATGAAAAATCCACAATATAGCTCTCTAATCTGAAATTAGTGAAATTATATATAAAACAAAGTTTGAACAAAGTTTATTAAGTGATTCAAGCTAAATAATAATTAGGACCTTTGTGGGAATAAGAGCATTGAGCATTGAGTTCACTGTGCAAGCGAAAATCCCCCATAGGATCATATGAAAGAATCTATTAAACAGATCTGTGTGCATAAGCCAGGCAGACAGGAGACAGCGAGACACACAACTCGATTCATTAAACAAATATAGACAGATAGACAGATAAAGAAGATAAGAGACAGATTAACAGAGACAGCTGCACAGGTTCTGTCTGTCTTTTTCATTTTCTATCGTTCTCATCCTCTTGCTTCCTATGTGTCTTGCTTTTTCTCTCTTACATTCTGTCACTCACACACACAAACACACAGTGCATAAGTTTTGATTTAGGTTTAACACATTAATGCAGTTACATCACATTAAAGGAACATAAGATCTAATTAGCACAATTATTCCCCAGTGGTTCCTTCTAGTTTCCTTCTGCTCTGGAGTTCTATGAGTAACCCTGCTTTCACACTACCGAGCGACTGGCATCTGTGTACTTCCTATGTGTGTGCGCTACACAGAGCCATGATTTCAGCAACAACAAAAACGATTTGATTTATATTTATATATATATATAATTTTTTTTTTTTTTTTTTTTTTTTTCATTTCCCTTCCCACACCTTTAGTTCCTACCTGCAATTAGTTCCCATTTACTTGACCCTAAAAAAAATATATGAAAAACGTATCCTGTCATAGACACGACCCCTCATTAAATGTGAGACATTATGAAGAAAAATAAAGCTTGGAAGAAAGTAGCAGAGATTGTTGGTGTCTCTGGAGAGTGTCTGTAGCTAGTACAGTTAGCTTGCGCTGCAAACTGCTTTTTGCTAATAGCTAATGTAATGCATGGCGCGTAACATGCAAATCAAACAACCACTTTTAATACACTTATATAATTTGTGTTTAACTAGTTAAAGGAGATATATAGATTTACAGGCACATGTTGGTTACACCAGGTTGTGGTATAAGCTAGTATAGTTAGCTTGTATTGCTAATCTGCTAACAAACCTAATATAAAGCCTGGCATGTAAAATACTAGAGTACATTTAAGATAAACAATAGTTCATTGTATACTATAGTAACTGTATGCTGTAGGCTATTCATTTTTGGCTCCCAAATACGCTGGAGGAAAAAGTGCATGCCCACAAGAGACACAAGTGACTTTGGGTCTAGGTCACTTATCATCTTTTCTGTAAATTTATGTCCAGATCTTTATATACTTCCTGTGAAATATTATTAAGTTGTGAAACCTCATTTTGAATTATAATCTAATTGGTCAGTAGGTGTTAGTTAATTTTCTATAACAGAAGCTCTGGCAGCAGTTCTGGCAAAGACAAATCACAGGTTTATATTAATTAGCTTGTTCTTAAACGGCACGTTATTGTTTCTATAGTAACAGTTCATTCAGATGCTCACCATAATCTACAACTAATAATAACTGATTGAAAAAATATATATATAAAACAACTCAGCTCTATTTCCCTTTAAAACCTAATGATCTATGCTCATACAACATCTCAACATGAACACTGCTGATATTAAGTCCTGGATGATGAACTATATTTTCAGTTAAATGAGAATAAATCAGAACTAGTTCTTTTTAGCTTATCCAAATCTGTGAATATTCGGTTGCATAACTTAAGTGAAAGATCCTAAGATTGACTGTGACATCAGATTTGAGCTGCAAATCAACTATGTGGTTAAAAAGTAGTTTTTATCAACTTGGGTAAGGCATCTGTGGAATAATGGAAGGCTATATCACCCAAAATCCATTATGTCCAAATCTTAATATACAGTATTTACTTCAAATTATATTGCTTATTTATTTATTTGTTTGTTTTCTCCCCAGTGTGGTCACCTGTCAATTCCCATCCACCAGCCAGCTCTCCCCTATCACAGATAGATAGATAGATAGATAGATAGATAGATAGATAGATAGATAGATAGATAGATAGATAGATAGATAGATAGATAGATAGATAGATAGATAGATAGATGACATGACATGACCCTGGTTTTGGTGTCTCTGCACTGGCTCCTTCTCCATTACAGGATCCAATATTAAAGTTTTACTGTTCTCTCTTAACAGTGTAGCTCCCACCTACATATCTGATCTACTGTGTCAATACTCTGCTCCTGAGGTCTTCAGATCAGCTACTATTGGTTGTTCTATGATCTGTGTCTGTGCTCAGGTTGTGAAACTCCCACTGGACATCAGATGTACTTCTACTGTTACAGTTTATTAAGTTAAATTAGCAAATTACTCATTTTTCATCTGCGTTGGTTGCATCATATACATTTTTCATTTCATAAGCATTTTATAGATTCAGTATATTCCTGTTATTTTATACCAATGTTTTATTCTTTTATACCAACTTTTATTGTTTTAAGTGTGATTTATAAATAAAATTGACTTGCTTTTATTTTTATTTTTTCCCCTCGTTTGGGTGCTTCCGTGTTGGGGTCGCCACAGCGGATCACCCATTCGCATATTCTGATTCTGGCACAAGTTTTACATCGGGTGCCCTTCCTGATGCAACCCCCGAACTAGCTCTAAAGCCTAAAGTGATTCCATAAGCTCATCTTTATAACATTATAACATTACAGTGTTTAGGTAAAAGTCTTTATAAATTCATCTTTACTGTTAATTTTAAGAACAGACATTTCTAGAAAAGAATTTGGTGAGACTGACTGGTCTCGCTGTTCCTGATTTTTTTTTTTTTTTTTTCTTTTCACGGTTTATACAGGTTTAAACACCCCCAACAAACACACACACACACACACACACACACACACACACACACACACACACACACACACACACACACACACACACACAGTAGAGGCAGGGGGTCTGGGAGGTCTGTGTCTGCTGTTTAAGGATGAGAGAGAGAAGAGATCCAAACAGACAGCTGTCAGCATACACCAACAACTCACAGCCTGATGAGACAGCCTGACACACACACACACACACACAAGTAGACACACCATCGGACCAGGTAACAAGTGCTCAGGAGGGATCCTTTCACACACACACACACACACACACACACACACACACACACACACACACACACACACACACACACACATTTGTGTATAGGGTTGCCCAAGCAAACTTTCAGTTCAATGTTGTCATTGTCATTGCAGCTTTAAAGAAATCAGGGTGTAGATTTAGATTTCTAACAAGGAAGCCAGAGGTACAAGTCTACAGTATCCAATTATAAAGTATATCCAAGAACAGTCCCCTACAAAAGTATTGGAACAGCAAGGCCAATTCTTTTGTTTTTGCTATACACTGAGCAAAAGATGAATATAAGAAAATAGATCAGAATTTCAGCTTTCACTGAAATTTTTTATATCTAGACATGTTAAGCAACTTAAAACATGCCACCTCTGGTAGCAGACCACCTAATTTTTAGGTAAACAAAAGTATAGGAACAGATAGTCTTAAAGTAAATGAAAGTAAATAACACTTAAACTTTGGTTGCAATAACTGCATCAAGCTGATGACCCACTAACATCACCAAACTGTTGCATTCTTCTTTTGTGATGCTTTTCCAGGCTTGTACTGCAGCTACTTTCAGTTGTTGTTTGTTTTCAGGGGTTTCTCCCTTCAGTCTCCTCTTCAGGAAGTGAAATGCTGCTCAGTTGGGTTCAGGTCTGGTGATTGACCTTCCACTTTTTCCCCCTGATAAAGTCCTTTGTTGTGTTGGCAGTGTGTTTTGGATCATTGTCTTGCTGCTTGATAAAGTTCCTTCCGATTAATTCGGATGTTTTTGAATTTGGATTCACCATGCTTGACCAATGAGCTTGTATGTTTTGGATTATGAGCAGATCCAATCGTTCTCCCTTCTTTCTTTGGCCTTTCCGTCACTTTGGTAGAGGTTAATCTTGATTCCAGAACTTTTATGGCTCATCTATTATTTCTTTCTTACTGCTGATGAGTGGTTTGTATCTTGTGCTATGGCCTCTATATTTCTGCTCTCAAAGTCTTCTTTGAATTGAAGACTTGAAGGATTGTGATACCTTCACCCCCGCCCTGTGGAGGTGATGTCACTGATTGTTGTTTTGGGGGTTTTCTTCACAGCTTTCACAACGTTTCTGGATGGATCATTTTGGCTATTTTAACTTTATTTTTATTTTTTTAATTCCCGATGAAACAAAACCTCTTGTCTTCATGGGGACCATACAAATCTTCCTAACAACACTCATCCCCACAAAACAGCGAGCCACATGCCCACCTACACACACACACACACACACACACAGATACATACGAGCATGCACACCCATACAGCCATCATGGGGGGCTCAGGTGCAGGCTTTGAAGCTGAAAGCTATTGAAGCATTCCCTTTCGTCCGCCCCTTTGTCCTCTCCTTTTTGCTCATTCCCCCTCTATTCCCCACCCTTTTCATCTTATCTCCTCTTCTTTTTCCTCTCTACTCTTGTCCCTCTCTCTGCAGCTCTCCTCTCATCATTCTTCCAAGAATGAAAGAGGAGCAGGTGTGGTTGAGAGCAAAGGACTTATAGCAATATCCTTCCTCTTTCTTCATTCTCTCCTTCCCCGTATTTCTTCCAGCACTGTGTAAGTACAAACATTTTTATTCAAAGGAACAAGAAGCCGAATTGACTAAGTCCGACTGACAACTGATAAACGATTGAGCATCTCCGTTGTCTACCACGGCTAATGCACAGATACAAAACTGGTGGGAATTAAGTGTCTGAATGCAGCAGCTGGGCCTCCGTTGCTGTCACATTTGGTCTGAAATAACCAGTAAAGGAGGTTTATGTAAAGATGCTCCAACAGAATTAGAACAAACAAGACTGGCCTTGGGATAGCATGACTCTGTTTACACCGATAAGATTCAACTAGATTTCAGGATTATTGCAGGGCAAATCCTTAAAGCTCTTGATACTATCCAGTCCGCAAATAAACCCTTTCAAAGAAGACATATCCTGTCATGAGGACACTTTCATCTATCCATCCATCCATTTTCCATACTGCTTATCCTACACAGGGTCACGGGGGAGCCTGGAGCCTTGGAGCACACGGCTCGCAAGGCACAATCACACACACATTCACACACTACGGACAATTTGAAAATGCCAAACAGCTCTCTGGACTAGGGGAGGAAGCCGGAGAACCCAGAGAAAACCCAAAGCGGGGGAGAACCTCAAAGCTCCGCGCACACAGGGCGGACACGGAATTTACCTTCCCAACCCCGGATGTGTGAGGCAAGCGTTCAGGATCATTTCAGAATGGAATTGCATCAGGAGATAACAAGGCATATACATTAACAGCTAACTGAATCATAGCTACATGAATAGCCAAAATACATAATTATATTAGTTAAATATTAACATCTTATTAAGGCATTCTGTTCATTTATATTTGGACTTTTAAATTGAGTTTTTGAACACAATGCATGTTAACCAAAACGTTATACTAGTTAAGTAACTTTTGACAATTTGCAATGTGAAGCCAACACCACTAATATATTGCTTTGAGATCACATGATCCAACCCAAACCACTTTAATGGTTTGATGTCATTAAAAATGGGTATGATGATCTCACAGGAGGATATCCTGTTAGGACTATGGCATGTAATACAAGTAGTTGTTAAGACCTAATTTAGAATTGTGTACATGATTTTAGAACACTGTTTTATGGTTTTATGGTAGGTTTCATACCACAGGTGAAGATTTGAATAATATATACAGTATATTTCATTTTTATTTATGCTAGAGTGGGGTTGAAAAGTTTAAGACGGCTAGTAAAAACGCTTCTATTTTCCATTCTGTTGTAATTTTCATTACAAGTCATACCATCAGCAGCAACTTGAGTGAAAAATAAAATCTTCAAAATATTTAAATGCACTGTAGAATTTTGTAGTACTTTATAAGTCCCTGTTTTGCTTTAATGACAGTGTGCTCTCGAGCTGGTATGGACTCCACAAGCCAGTGTAAAACCTGATGATCGATCAAATCAAAAAAGTGTTGTCTGAACAAGTGCTATAAAGGAAGGGAAAAGATTCAAGGAAAGTCTGACCTTTTACACAAAGGACTTAACATGGTTAGTATCACAACTTTAAATAGCGACATAGAATATTTAAGATTTGAACTTTTTTTTTTTTTCAAAATTCTAAAACTTTCTGTTTATTTCCAGTTTTAAAAAAATGTGGTCTCATACCTTTGGCCCATACTGTATATCCTATGTTTTTATGATTTACAGTATAAAGTAAATCCTTAAGGTTTTACTTTAGGATTAGAGGTGCTGGAAAACAAATATTCAGAAAGGTCTAGCTTACACACTATAATTTAGGTTAAACTAGATTTTTTCCACTTTTCATAATGTAAATGATCTTTATTAATGCTGTGAAGTCATGAAATACTGTAAATTAACAAAATGAGTTAACAAGATGTTATTATTTAACTATTACCATTACTAATGGCTTCATTATTTTGTGATGCGCTAAGGATTAGTGCATATATTAATTCATCATTATGAAAATATTAGTATTGATATATTGCTTATTTGTGGACCTTATCGTAAAGCAGGGGTGTTAAGCATACCGGGACCAGCCTGATAAAGGTCCCAATGTGGCCTACAGATGAATTATATAGTCCATGTTCTCAATTTAAATTGTCTTGTGGACCATAATTGAATTCCACAAAAAAAAAAAAAAGTCTCTGGTATTCCACTAGGGGGCAAAATAGAGAAAAAACAAAACAAAAACAAACTAACAAAAAATTTTTAAAAAATAAAATAAAAACACTCAGCTACTGACAAACTGTGGTAATGATGTAATAAGTAAGCTAAAATATTGAAGCTGTAATCATGTCTCTTTCCAGAAATACAAATTTAGAGTTTTCACACTGTAACGAATCAATCATTACTAGCATTATTCTTTTCCACCAGAATAATGTAATGGATCAACTTTAAACATGAAAAACGAAACAGAAGCACACGCTTGGATTCAACGCACCTTTTTAAAGGAGACGAGTTTTAAAGCGTGCCCGTATTATCTACCAGGATGTGTAGTAACTCGGATGAATCTGCAACGTTTAAAAATATTCTCCACCAGTTACAATTTATGTAACGAATTAAAAGATGTATGTATTCTCCAATTTATATAAGTAATTAGCTCGAATGCCGTGAAATATATCTATATATCTAATCAACGCGTGTTGTGACCAGTTATATATATACATCAGCCATGAAAGGGAATTCGTGTATGTGCACATATACATATAGATAATTAACTACAACGGATTATAATTAATTATGACTATGTATGTGGTCTAGATCAGCTTTTAGGGTTAGCTGTAGTCTAGTTTGGAATTATGAATTCTAAAGAGGGAGTTTATCCTTCTGGCCAGGAAGGAAATCTCCATTTCCAGAGCGTGTAGCGAGATCGCAGCGTTCAAGGAACTCATCACGTGACCAAAAACAGAGAAAATCAAGCGTGGGATAGTAGATTTTAATAACTAAGTGTAACTATGGATAGCAAAACATACATATGTACATCTATATACAAGGAAAGAAAAGGGATAGAGAGAAAGTAATTAAATAAAAGGGAATGGCAGACAAAAAACACAACTAATTAGCCTTTTTCAAAACCAGCAACAAAATTAAATCTCCTGTAAACAGGGGTACAATCTTAAATGCAGATATAGATCCATTAACTATACTTGCATGGCTTCGGATTGAAAGTTCGCGCGAGGTCGTGTAGAGTTCGCTGGCTCATCGTGCCGTTTGAAAAGGCGTGGGCCGTGAGGCGGTTGCATTCTTTGTCCGAGAGAGAGAGATCCTGGCTTCCTCTTCCAGGGGCACGTGGACCCGGGGGATAGGAACCGGAAGGAGTGTAGAAGTGAAGTTGAAGAGTGTGAGTGAAGAGAGTCCGAACACCAACACACACGCCTCTTTGAGCTATGGGCCAATCAGGAAGTTGGATTTGTTGGCGGGATGAACTCTCTTTGTCTGGTCTCAGACCTGGATTTGCATGTCCAGGGAGGAGCCGGTTTAAATCGTATTACATGTGAAATTAAGAAAAAGCATGGAATAATGTATCCCATTGCAGTATGATATGCATAATCAATCAGGGTATTGCAAGACAATTAACCACATACCAAATTCGATGGACTTATAAAGAATATTACAAGTAAAACATGGTTACAGACATTTAAAATCATATCCTAAGTTAAGCTATCTAAAATCCTTATAGTTATGTTACATAAACACACAATATATGCAAACACGAAAACATCACACTATTTGGACATCGAATAATTACATATAATTACATGTTACATTGAAAAAGAGATTCTCCCATTGTGTGTGTGTATGCTTTTTGTGTGTGTGTGTGTGTGTGTGTGTGTGTGTGTCTGAAGAGGGGGGGTCGTGTCGCATTCCGATGGCATCTGGTGAAGACCAGAGGGGGGTTACCAATAAGGATTCAAGGCTCAAAGACACAGAGAAACTTTTTTGCTAGATCCAGGCTGATTCAGAAATCAGTTTGATACGTTCAGACGTTACAACACCAACGGGGTAATACTTATGCAATCACAACATTTCTTATTTGTAAATAATTCCATTTTAATATTTAAATATTATGAGCTATTTTGTGCCAGGTATTTTCACTCTCTTTGTGCATTTGGAATGTACAGTACCTTTCAGATAAATGCTGTTAATATGTTATTAGTCACTAAACTTATTTTTTGGTCTGACCCAAAATCACTTATGATGCTTGGTTACTATTTCTACAGATGGATGAAAAACCTTGTGGTTCTGTAGGAACATTTTTGAACTGAAGGAATATCTTTTGGAAGAAAGGTGTTCATCACTCCTGTCAGCCCCAGCACGTCACATGACCCCATCACATGCCCTAACCACGCTCACCTGTGCCTCATCTCACCCTCATTAGCACCTTTATTTATGTTTTTGAGCACCTCATTGTCAAGCTTCCGTGGTTGTTGTTCTATGTATAGTATGTGCAGTTGTGTGGTCCATAACCTTGCTCCTAGTCTGTCTGTTTGCTTTTGTTCCAGTGTTTTTGTTCATAGTTTCACTGATAAGAATAAAAGTGAGAATCCTAGATCGCCAAGCTCAAGTTAATCTAGTGAGTCTAGTCAACTTGATAATGCATAGCTAACCATGTGGTGTTTTCAGCAAAAACAAGCTAACTGGTGGTTACTGCATGTGGTTTATTTCAGTTAATTTAGTCAAACTAGCTTCATATTAGCAACTATCCAGCACCTAACCCGAACTAACATGCCCTTAGTGTCTTGGTTACAGTAAATGTGTTTAACTGATATTTTTTCTGGCCATTTCTGGAGCTTTAATTTCAAGGTATGCTGGTGCACCTGCTAAATAGCTTAATAATGATTGCTAAGCAGCAACCTGAAGGCCAGGAAAGTAATCTGCGACTTGGGAACATGAATTTGGTGTAGTAATATTTCATAGTAAGCAGACGTAAGAGCCTGATAAAGCGCCACCCTGAGACTGTAAAAAGGCTAATGAACTCTGCACTGGCTGTTTGCTAGCATGGCTAATTTAAGCTGTGTACAAGCTGAGGTTGTGCTGTTTTGAATTATGATTGCTCACTTGATCTTGTGGCTGCTGCAGTAGAGAATCATTGATGAGAAGAAAAAAACAAACAAACAAACAACAACACAAAAAAACACACACAAGAGCTAACGACATACTTTGTTAAATGGTTCTGACGAGGCCCACTCCTCTTCACGACGCCTCTGTGTAGCGCCTGTGGAGCTGGCTATTGATGCAGTGGCCTTGCTCTTAGCCCCTAGCCTGCACGGGGTGATTCATCTTGAATTAGCCCATTATAAAACATATCACATGGACACAGGGAATCCAATTAAGGTCCTGCCTCATCCTTTACTCTCCGTTTCTCTCCCTTTTCTTGCCTCCTCACTCCCCTCACTAAAGACATTATGCTGTTTGTATTAGATTTGCGAAGGTAGATTTAAAGCAGGCGCGGCCATACCCAAGTCTGAAAGGAACGGTGGTGTGGAGAACGGGAAATTATGGTGCAAAACAACTGGGAAATCAGCACAAATGGATAAAACCGAGTGCTGCCTCAATGTTGGTATTATTCTGTTTCGCAGCATAATATTCGGCTGTACAAATTGTCTCCCGCAACAGATGATCTGTACAAGTTAAAGATGTGTGGTTCTGTTAGTGGTAGTCGGTGCTATATAATACATTTGTAATATAATCAAATCCCCATCTGTGTGAGGCTTTTGGCACAGCCGCATACAGATATATCCCATGTACAGAAACTACCGATATATGTGTCTCATTAATAAAAATGAAATGATCTACACACAAAGCTGTTTAAACCCAGTCCATAAAGATCCAAATAATCAACAGTGGTTTAATAGTGACATATGATACGGTACCATATTTGTGCCTGTTCATTTCACGCATCTTGATAATATATTGAGTTTTACATCCACATTAAAAATGTATCCAATACACATTTAATAGATATAATATTGATGTACTGTATACAGTCACTCAAACCACATCAGGAAGGAAGTTTAAGACCCATTTTAGTGCAAAGCTATACAAGTCTTTGTACAAGCTGCACTTAATGTTTAAAAACATTTCTCAATACTGTAATTCATGACTCACACTGTCCATGACCTCCATACAGTAATCACATACAGTGTGTTGCTTTATTAAAATGCTCTACGTGTGGCTGAGATACATGCAAAAGAGCAACATCCAGGAAAGTGTGCAGTTTGCAAAATTAAATAGAGTATATAATGTCAACATTTCACCATGAAAAGGGTTTTCCCCAGGCTGTCCCACACACAAATGTAATATTTAATTAGATCTAGAACGACAGACTCGTATAGAACTACAGACTCGTATAGAACTACAGACTCGTACAGACCAAACTTCATACACTCTGCCTCCAACTCTACTTTTATTTGGGTTTTATTGCCAGATATATATCAACTTTCTGTTTTAACAGAAGTTGACAATTGAAATATATCATATAAATCAGAAACCTTAAGAAATGTACTATTTCAACTGAACTTAATTAAAAACATAAGGAAAAAGGAGAGAAAATCATTTTTATTAAAGCATGAGCACTTCTTATGGCTGCTCTGTATTTGGATTTGTTATCGTCTGAGAGATATATAGCAACTATTTTAGGGAACGACTTGTGAATTTCAGTTGGCAAAGGCGTTTGATAAAAGCATGTCTTCACACACATACTTGCAAATGTGTCAGTAGAGAGTGATAAACGTGTAAGCTGTATTACTGGTGCAGGTGCCTGTATGAGGGAGATTCTGTTCATCCCTTACTCTCTTACTGCTGTCAGTAAAACCTGCTCCATTCCCAGGCTAAAAAAGAAAGAAAGCCACCAGAGTCGTCACAGCAACCCTCCCCCATGCACCCTTCTTTCAAACGCACACTTGTTCCAGTCTCTAGAGGAGCAGACGACGCAAGAGGTGAATGGTGGATGACAGAAGAAGAAAACAGGCTTTCAATGCCCCCTGCCTGAGCCATATGGGTCGGCTCCCATCGCAGCAGCGAGAGAGGGAGGGGGAGAGAGAGACACAGGGAAGAGAAATGAGAGAGATAGAAAGAGAGAGTATTTGCACATGTTTCTTTTCTTCAGGGTGAAATTGTATGGTCTGATGCCAGGCTGCTGCTTGTGAATTCTCTGTGTTGGTCGGAGTTAAGTTTTAGCACGTCCCTGACCTCAGTTTGGCAGCAGGCATGTGTTAGTAATTGATTATACAAAATACTGAAATATTCAACTGGCAGGGTGTTGTAATTGTGAACTATTTAATGTGTCTTCACTACCCACGCGGAAGACAATTGTCTAGAGAAAACTTTTTTGAGCTGGAATCCCAGACATCTGTCTACTAGGGTATCTTATTTTGATGATATTCCCAGTGACAGCTGGTCGTATTATAAAATGAG
Organism: Cranoglanis bouderius; assembly: GCA_023630585.1. NCBI lineage: Eukaryota > Metazoa > Chordata > Actinopteri > Siluriformes > Cranoglanididae > Cranoglanis > Cranoglanis bouderius. The sequence continues at coordinate 9,704,197 of CM042540.1, forward strand.
TGGACTAAGATCTAATATCTATCAATAGCTTTAAAGAGCAATGCTTTATAATTATGAGGTCTCGTTAATGGCATAATAAGACTGATGTGGGGCAGAGTATTACACACACACACACACACACACACACACACACACTTAAAGACAGATTTGTTATTTCTAATTTTTTAAAAGTGTCTGTAATGCTGTACTGAATTTGTGCCGAGTTTCCTCTGAAAACCAAATTTGGTTAATCAAAGGTAACTTCTCCATCACTGGTAAGACATTTTAAAAAAAGTGTCAACAAAGAAGGTTGAAAAATATCAGCCAAAATGGAGATCGAATCTAGAGGGTGTGTCAGGTGTGTCATGACTGTCACTGACTACGTTTACATGCACATCAAATTCCGTTTAAGGTCTATATTCGGGTTGCAGCCATATTCCAAATAAGATGTTTATATGCATACAGCCATCAGAATATTCCTGAATACGTGGTTGTTGTAAGTATGCCTGAGTTGCTATTCCTAAATATCCAACCTAAAGCTAAGCATCTGTTAGCACCCACAATTCCATGCAGACTGAGCATGCACATGCTGTATATCTCCTTTCAATGGATTTTCTGAATAAGGTGTTTACATGCAACACATTTCTGATTAAAACAGGCATATTCCAGGGGTGGGAATCAGAATATGGGGAATAAGAATATTGTCTTAATCTGAATTGGGCAGTCAGATTACGGCGTTTACATGACTCAATACTAATTAAAAACTAATATCAGAATATTGATGTGCATGTAAACACAGTCTTTGATTGGCTACATGAATCTACAGTGCTGGTTAGAAAGAAATCAGCCCCACTATTCTGTGTATTTTTTTTTCTCTTATGGCCATTGGTGGTGCTATTTTACTTGGTTCCACAAAAATCCAAAATAATCCACTTTAAAACCTTTGTTAACACCAAATAATCGAATAATGTGGATTTTGAAAAATTAAACCTTGTATTGATGATATTTTATTTTTAAAAGACATGGTGGGGCTTAGCCCTGCTAGTTTATTCACCAGACCAGACTCACAGGATTTTTGTTTTTTGCACCATTCAGTGTAAACTCTAGAGACTGTTGTCTGTCAAAATCCCAGGTAGTTTCTGAAATAGTCAAACCAGCCTATCTGGTACCAACAATCATGCCACAGTTTAAAGTCTTAGAGATCACATTTTTCCCCATAGTGAAGTTTAATTTGAACATTAACTGAAGCTCTTGACATACATGATTCTATGCATTGTGCTGCTCCCACATGATTGGGTAACTGGTTAACTGGAGTGGGAAATGGTTGCATATAAAATTTACAGTGCCCTGCCACTAATATTGGCACCCTTGGTAAATATGAGCAAAGAAGGCTGTGAAATATTATCTTCATTGTTTAACATTTTGATGTTTTGTTCAAAAGATTCACAAAAATACTCTGCTCTCATGGATATCAAACAATTGCAAACACAACACATGTTTATCAAAAAAAAAAAAAAAATCTTTGTTAAATATAGGTGTGCAACAGTTATTGGCACCCTTTTAGTCAGTACTTTGTGGTACCTCCCTTTGCCAAGATAACAACTCTGAGTCTTCTCCTATAATGCCTGATGAGGTTGGAGAATACATAGCAAGGGAGCTCAGACCATTCCTCCATACAGAATATCTCTAGATCCTTCCAATTTCGAGGTCCACGCTTTCCATGCTGGGTTTCGAGTCAGGGGACTGGGATGGCAGGACCTTGATTTTGTGGTCAGTAAACCATTTTTGTGTTGATTTTGATGTATGTTTTGGATCATTGTCCTGCTGGAAGATCCAACCATGGCCCATTTTAAGCTTTCTGGCAGAGGCAGTCAGGGTTTCATTTAATATCTGTTGATATTTGATGGAGTCCATGATGCCATGTATTCTAACAAAATATCCAGGTCCTCTGGCAGAAAAACAGCCCCAAAACATTAAAGAGATACCACCATATTTAACCGTGGGCATGAGGTACTTTTCCATATGGCTACCCCTCTGTGTGCACCAAAACCACCTCTGTGGTGTTTATTGCCAAAAAGCTCTATTTTGGTTTCATCTGACCATAGAACCCGATCCCATTTGAAGTTCCAGTAGTGTCTGGCAAACTGAAGATGCTTGAGTTTGTTTTTGGATGAGAGTAGAGGCTTTTTTCTTGAATCCCTTCCAAACAACTTGTGGTGATGTAGGTGACTTCGGATTGTAGTTTTGGAAACCTTCTGACCCCAATACACAACTAACTTCTGCAATTCTCCAGTTGTGATCCTTGGAGATTTTTTGACCACTTGAACCATCCTCTTCACAGTGTGTTGAGACAATAGACACACATCCTCTTCCAGGTTGATTCATAACATTTCCAGTTAAGTGGAACTTCTTAGTTATTTCCCTGATGGTGGAAATGGGCATTTTCAATACTTGTGCTATTTTCTTGTAGTCACTTCCCATTTTGTGAAGCTCAACAACCTGTTGCCGCACATCACAGCTATATTCCTTGATCTTACCCATTGTTATGAATGACTAAGGGAATTTGGCCTATGTGTTACCTAATATTTATACTCAATTTATATACCAAGTCATAGTTGAACAATCTCCTGTTCCTCCTGTTCCTAGTCACCCAGGTGTCCTAAAAATTTGTAAAATATAATATAATAAAATATCAATGGGAATATACTCTCTCTCTCTCTCTCTCTCTCTCTCTCTCTCTGTGTATATATATATATATATATATATATATATATATATATATATATATATATATATATATATATATATATATTGCACACCTATATTTAAACTTTTTTTTTTGATAAACCTGTGTTGTCTTTGCAATTGTTTGATATCCATGAGAGCAGAGTATTTTTGTCAATTTTTTTAACAAAAGATCATAAAGAATTTTTCACAGCCTTCTTTGTTCATATTTACCAAGGGTGCCAATATTAGTGGAGGGAACTGTAATTAAGAGGATTAATTAGGAGAATATTTCCACATGCATTCCACAAATACCATGGTACTCCAGAACATACCAAGTAATTTTCAGGGATTCATTTCATGAATTAATTTCCTAAGGAATTTCATGAATATAACATGAGTTACCAGTTTATTAACAGTTTGTCAGCCACCTTCAGGCATTAATATAAAAAAAAGACAACCATAGGACCACTGCAGACCAGATATTATTTCGGTGGTGGCCCATTGTCAGCAGAGCAATGCCACTGACAGAGTAATGGCATGTTGGTGGGGTAGAGCAGGGCTGACTCATTGCACATAGAAACAGTTGGGCTGTATACCTACAATCTAACCTTTATGTTGGAGTTAACTTTTAAAATGGTCTGTGGGTCTTGCTACAGGGGAGATGTACTAAATAAAATGGCAAGTGTACATTGTCCAACAGCATGGATTAAATGACTGAACTTAAAAGATATCCATAGGTCATATTCACATAAATATTAAACCGCTTGTTCATTGTTGATGCAAATCAATAAAAGCTCTATTTCTAGCTCTATAAGCTCTAACTCTTAAGTTTTTTTATTTTATTTTAATTTCCACTAAGACACTATTGAGCAATTAAGAGCAAGTAAGAAAATGGCAAATGCATTAGAAGCACATTAAAAGTTGTGAGAAATATTGGGCTACTGTTCGTGTGGAGTTTCACATTCTCTGCATGTCTGCATGGGTTTTCCTCATGTTTTCTGGTTTCCTCCCACCTCCTAAAACTATGCTGGTTGGTGGATTGGCTACACTAAATTGCCTTAGGTGTGACGTCCCATCAAGGGTGTATTCACACCTAGTGTTCCGGGGGTAGGCTCTGTATCCACTGTGACCCTGAACAGGATAAAGCTTCTTAATTACTGTAGATGAATGAACAAATAATATTCTGCTAATGTGGCCTGTGGTCAACTCATATCCAATAAAATGAGGTGAGTATAGATTAAAACCATAAGAAGAGGTACAAGTCCTTCTGAGTTGATGACTCATCAGATTGGTCTACAGCCACTGCAGGCTCATTTTATAACAAGACTGCCTAACAGCATGTTTGCTGAATAGATGACTGCATTCTTCTTTCCCTTCAGTGATGTAAGCAATGTACTTGGTGACTCAGCTGCCATGCACTCAAGCCATTCATGTATTAGCATGTTTTCATACATATATAATACACAAGACTTAAAGAGTTTAATTCAAATGAATGAAGAATTTGAGGAAAACTCTGCTGCTTTGTGTAGCTAGCTAATCTCTCCACATAAACTAAATATAGACACACAAACTTTAGGAATCTTTCCATGCATTCCAGTTTATTTAAATGGTGTTCTCACTTCACTCAAGGGTGCTAAGGGTGCAATGTTCGTCCTCACCAATTACATGGAAATGTATGGCTCAGCATGAAAAATCAGTGGAGTAAAGTGTGGCTCAGTTGAGTAAGGGCAGGGATGAGTGACCCAGTTCCAGCTGAGGCATCAGTTAGCCAACTGAGTCAGTTAGCCATGGTGCAATGTAAGCTGATAATTGGTTATACAATACCCCATTATATTCGACATGCAATATATTGTTAATATGGACATTTAGTTGCAGTTGTACTTCTGAGTTTGTTCACAGAGATGCTTACTCTATTTTAAAGGAGCATGTTGTCATTTTTAAATGAGGTCACTTGTCATTTTTTACATACATGGCACAGCAATATTGGCAGTCACAGGTTTACAAATGATTATAAAAACAACACACTGCAATTTTAAAGCATGGTTGTGGTTTTAACTAAAATGAGAAGCTAACAAGTGCGAACAAATGTAAAGTGAGTAAAGTATTGTATTAGAACTGATTATGTATGATTAATCTGGAAATGGTCATGAATCTGATGAAGGATACAGCTACAAATAAACATAATCTGTTATTATTATTATTATTATTATTATTATTATTATTATTATTATTATTATTATTATTATATTTTTACTGATTTTTTATTTTTTATTTTTTTCAATTAAAACTTTTTTTATGGCTTTGCAATCATTGGGGCATGAAAATAGAATATTGGAACATGCTCAGGCCAATGAGGCACAAAGTAATATACCGTGATCAGGAAGGTGGTTTGCCCAGGGTGATGCTTAGCCATTGCACTCCAACTGTGCTGACTCTTGCAAATATCCCTAATGTTGGAATCTAGACAGCATAATTTCACATAATGGGAACCTGCATTTGCACTGTCTCTTGATTCTTTGAGAATGAATCCAAGGACTGGCAAAGGTTGATGGAAGTCAGGGGGGTAATAGTAATACCATAGTGCCCTGCCATGGCTGGGCCTTTGAGCAAGCTAGTTAAAAGAAAAAATCATCCTGAAAGACATTAAATTTATTTAATTGAAGTATTTGTAGCATGTTTTGGGATTCTGGTGCTAGTTTGTCGGTTGGTACTTTTATTATTCCTGTGAGAAGTTAGCAATTGCTTGCCATGCTGGTGTCACAGCTAACAAATTCAGCAGTCTCAATACTGCCAAGTTTTGCTGTTATTTCATGAAAACAAAATAGCAAGAGCTTCTTTTCTCACTCACCATATTCCATCCATCCATTCACCCATTTTCCATATTGCTTTAGCCTATCCCAGGGAGCTCTTGGCACAAGGCAGGGAACCAACCTATTGCAGGGCACAGCTGCACACACATTCTCACACCCATTCACACACTACGGACAATTTGGAAATGCCAATTAGCCTACAATGCATGTCTTTGGGCTGGCGGAGAAAACCAGAGTACAGGAGGAAGCCCCGGATACATGGATCAAACATGCGAGCCCCGCACGCATGCGGGACCCCAGCGGTGCAGGGCAAACATGCTAACTACTAAGCCACCATGCCCCCCTGACCCCCATCCCCCACCATTTTCCAGCAATGTTCAATGTCATATTAATGAGAAATCTAATGTAGATACTGTATAGTGGAGACAGCAAGTCTCAAAGTTCCAGAATTCAATGCATTTCTGTAGGACCAAAGAGTCAAATATCAATGAAAGAGGTTTAAACTCAACTCACATTAAATCTTGAATGCCACTGAAGATTAATATTAATTATAAAGATTACTATGCAAGTCATTCTGGCTGGACTTTTCCTTTAACCCCTAACCTCTCCTGTGCTCTGACCCTGTACTTCCATTTATGTATGAGAAAGCACATCAGGATATATAAAGAAGAAAACAATTTCTGTGCAGCAATAAACTTGCCAATACGGATTTTGTTCTATTCTGAGCCTGGATGATCTGCAATGTTCAAAATGTTATGGCATCCTTCATAGACAAATGACTTCTACGAAATACCAGTTCAGCATGGAAGTGTATGCAGCCTTCACACTTCCATGCTGACAGCTAATAATTGATCACTGGCCTATGTAGCCTGACAATATAGTGAGTATTGCAAAATAGGCCACAATATCATTATACTCTATATAATATACAAGTGATTTGACAAGAGTGCAAACTGAACAAGTGTGAAATCTATGGTTTCTTAATCAGCACTTCCTTTTGGCCCAACACACACACACACACACACACACACACACAATCCCATTTCTGAGACTCCATCCTTCAGACACCCGCACCCCATGCCTCATTAGGATCCCAAATGTAGCTGCGAAGAAAAGTGTTAAGCCCAGGTCTGGCGCTGTGTGTCACCTTTTCGATATGTGCAGAGCCATTAGTGGTCCAGGCTGAGCTATCTGTCATTGCTAAGGATGACCGTTGCTTCTCAAGCATAACCCCCATCCACGCAGTGAGAGTGCTGGTTCTGCTTACTTTGCACATTGATCCACACAGTGCGCGAGACGATGGGATGACTGGTTTCGGAACGGCCCACCTGGCATTCGTAGGGGGAGTCGTCTTCCAGGCGGACATCTTCAATCTGGAGGTGGTATTGCCCTTCAGGAGAGTGAGAGAGAGAGAGAGAGAGAGAGAGAGAGAGAGAGAGAGAGAGAGAGGTGCAGGGTGTTTTTTTTTTTTTTTCGTTTTTTTTCTCCACAAAATACCTGGTGTGAATGCCATTTAATAGTCATTTAAATTTAAGATTAAAGCTTAATATTAAGCTGCTATACCACAGAGCTGTTGAATTCTTGAATCTGATTGGTCAGAAAGCGTTTCTATTGTACCCAGAGACTTGTATGGTGGATGCTCTACATGATCTAAGGTTTAATAAAAAGATCTAAAACATACATGTTGTTCTTCAATAAAGATGAATAGTCATTGGTATTGTTTTCTTGCTTGGGAAGAAACTTTTCTTGCTTGGGATGCTTATTCAACATTTATTTAAGGAGTCTCCAGTGTCAGCGCTTTGTAACAGTCAGTAAGTTTTCTGCCATGGGAAGTCTTCAAGACAGAGGACTTTCTCGGGTACATGATGAGCTGTGTATTATTATTATTATTATTATTATTTTGTCTTATTAACTTCAAGAGAGAAAAAAAGAGGCTGGTGAAGGAATGACTGTGTACAGTATACTTGCCATAATGGAAGTGACAACAGGAACTAAGTTGTCTCATGGAGGTTCCACAACATTGAATGTAACTATAAATGGACAAAAGGTATGACCATCATACGTTCATAAAATTAAAATTGTAATCATGGGCAAATTGTTGTGGTATAAGAGGAATGAAACACTTTGGGATGTGCTGGTTTATATTATTGCGCTTGTTCAAATCATTTTAGTTTTTATAGTAATAATCATTCACTTTCTGGACTTGGTGGACAATAACAGGACAACATTAAATGTAACTTCAAATGGTTAAAATGTGTGACATGACATTAATTAATACATTTAAAATGCCAACTGTTAGCAAATTGCTGTGATATAAGAGGAATAAAACAGAATAACATGCTGTTATTGGAAAATAATTTGAGTGGTAACATTAACCCTGCTTCATGTCAGGCCATATCGCACCACCACATTGTTGATTACTTTTTGATAACTGCACATCCCAGGGTGTTTATTCCTTGCTTTTTTTAGATTTATAGGAATCCTTCTAGAGTTTTTGTCAAATAGCATCTCCTAATATGCATTACTGAATTTGTACAGGATGTTCGTTTAATATGAGCAATTATTGCCACTAAAGGAAGACTTTATTCTATTTGATGTTGTCCCATTTTTTTTTTTTTTCTGTGCGAGATCCATATATTATTTACAAGATGAATATTGTGCCACCAAGGGGTTAGTTCAGTCAGCTCCGGCTCTGTGACGATTAATAGCTCCTCTGCAAACTCTAGGCATGCTGTTTGAGTCTTGAATATTTTTTCTTTCTCTCTTTCCCTTCAGAAGAAAACTAACATGCAGAAAATAGTATCTTAGTATGACAACCCACTGCAGCTGGGAAAAAGGAGGTGTCAACCAAGTTGGCAAGATAATTAACACCAACCAGTAGCAATTTTCAGATCAATGCTATCATAGAAGGAGAAGAAGGCACTTTAAAATTATTAATTATTTTCCACTCTCTTGGAGTTGCACTTAGTAAATGATGTTTGTGTCGAGGATGATGGGGAGAGTGTGCATGTGTTTGTGAGTCCAGTAATTATGCCTCTGACATCCAGCATGCAAGGCTGACAAGAAGCATTCCACGTGTTCATTTTCTCTCATAGGGGTGTGCGTATGAGCGTGTTAGCGTGTGTATGCCTGTCTGTCAAAGTTGAGGATCACTACAGCTATGTGAAATTAATTAAAATCTTTCATGTGTATTTATAATGCCTCATGACAATACCATTTACTATGGAGCAACGCTGTTAAATCTGTTATGAAGTAATATCTGCATTGTTTAATTATCAGATAAAGACAGTAAGAACTATTTTAAAAAGTAGAATAACATAGTAACTTTGGTCTCTACTGAAAAGACGTGTCTTCCATGGCCCTTATTTAGCTTTGCGTTTAATTGCTGATGGCTTTTTGTAGACGCTGCCTGCCACACCTGCTACATGCACCATGACTATTGAGTGCTGTAACCCTCCAAGCAACAAACTTAATTTCCCCTTATTTAACCCTAATGGCCACTAAGGATAGCAATGATTCAGCGCCGGTTTTTGTGCAGGCTCTCATGCTCCAAAAAAGAGCTGCTCATTTCTCAAAACCCGTGATCTCGAGTGCTTAAATTAGGACCTTTTTTGTTAGTGCTTCACGGAGCTGTTTGCAAAAAAAACAATGCTCATGGGTCTCTAAAATATATATTATCACCTTTCAAAGTCAATTTTCAAAGTTAAAATAAACAATTAAATTAAATGAAGAATGAGTTTTCTTTTGTAAGGAGTGTGGAATTTCATTAGAACAAACAAGTGTTCTACATACAGTAGATGTGCACTATACTGTGTAGTATTCTACATACAAGTGCATTATATAGTGTTCAACACTATATGCACTATATATTGTGTTCTACATAGGGGTGCATTATATGCAGTGTTCTACATAGGGATTGCAAGATCTGCATAAAGATGCACTATATATAGTGTTCTACATATGGATGCACTCTATGCAGTGTTCTACATAAGCATTGCACTATCTGCCTAGAAATGCACTATGTATAGTGTTCTACATAGGGGTGCACAATTATTACAGCAGAATGCTACTATAGAGGACTTATTGGTCCCCCACCAGAGATATTTAACCCACACTTTCTCGCCCCCATAAAAAAAAACAAAAAAAAAACAATAATAACAATAAGAGAAGTCGAACCTTAAATGTTCTGCATGCACAGTATACTTACCTAGGTACCCCCTTAAAAAATTAAGACTGAGACTCGAACCCTTCAAATTATAAATTGACCCTAAAAGTGGAACTGTCAGCAATCTTGAGCATTACATTCGGACTTAAAGTTCTAAATACAAGGAACATGAATGTGCAAAATGTTTATATATGTTATAATATATATTGAGATTTCTGTAAACAGCTGTATATGTGTTGTGTGCCATGACACAAAGATGGGTGCCGTGGTTAAACCAAGTAAAATAAAATACATTTTTAAAAAACTGGTGGTTTTGCAATGACCGATTAGGAGAATTAAAAACAGTCAAACAACCTGCATTGGACCACTTGAGTTGGAATGACCCTATAGTGTTCTACATAGGGATACAGGGGGACATGAGCATGGATTTGTTTACATGGACAGAGACTTCAGGGAGGAGCAGGGAGGGTTCTCTGTGATGATTCAGCAGCCAATGAACACTTTCCAATATGGCAAGGTGATCTTGGACTTTTCCTTATTCTGTAAAATGGTACAAACCACTTCAGATATGGTCATGAGATGAGTTGAAGTAACAGATATAAAGAGATAGGATTTTTCATTGTAAGGAGGCGAAGATGCGGTAAGTGTGGGAGTGAGATGAGCACAAGGAGCAGGATACGGTGTGTGGCCCAGACAGCCTATGCTACTGTGCACCGGTCCACAGGCCACACAGCACAGCTCACTGAGACAGAAAGTGGCAGAAGTGGTCATGGAGAGAGGCTTTACTAACTGACATATTTCTAAGACTGGGGTAACATCTGAGATTGTGAGTATGTAATGAAGATGTGTGTTCATATCATATGCTGCAATGCTTCGACTGAGAGAAAGAAAAGTTTATGCTATGCATGATACCCAGACATTGATACATTACCTTGCTTATATTGATTAGCATATCATACAGATATAGTATGTGATGGTGATGTGCCACTCTAACCTTTGAGTGTAATTATATTAATAATAATATCAACAACAATAATAATAATAATGATCATTATTATTGTTATTCGTTACATTTATACAGCACTTTTCTAGACACTCAAAGTGCTTTACATAGTATGGGGGGAAATCTCCTCCACCACCACCACTGTGTAGCATCAACCTGGATGATGCGACGGCAGCCATAGTGCGCCAGAACACCCACCACACACCAGCTATTGATGGAGAGGAGAGGAGAGTGATATAGCCAATTCAGGGATGGCGATTATTAGAGGACCATGATAGATAAGGGCCAATGGGGGAATTTCGCCAGGATACCGGGGTTATACCCCTACTCTTTACGGGATTTTTAATTACCCCAGAGAGTCAGGACCTCGGTTTAATGTCTCATCCGAAATGAGTATAATTAGTAGTATTACTGAAAGTAATGTAATGTAATTAGAGTATGTGGCTATCCTAATGCTTAATTGCATTATGTTTTATGGAGGCTTTCCTTCTTAAAGTTGAGGGAGTGCTATAAATGCTTTTAAGTGTATTTTTCATTGTAGTTCTTATTCAAAATAATACTTGAGTACAGATGGCAGAAAGGTGACTAGTTAATGGATTATGGAGAAGCCTGTCAATGACTGACTCAACTAGACAACTAAAACAACTAGAATTCCTATGGCAACTAGAATTGTGTCAATGAGAAACTTAAATCATGTCAATGAGAAATGTACTGAGTGAAATGCCAATGCTTTTGCTGACATAACAAATACTTGGATAATTGGATAATTGGTTATGTATTCATTCATTTTAAAATAAATGACAATCTTTATATTATGCTGATTTCTGGTTTACTTCGCATAAGTGCAGTAAATTGTGAGAATAGTATTAGATTTTACTGATTTTACTATGAGGCCTTTTGCATTTCTGTAGCTATATTCTAAGTCAGTGCATGAGTTGTAATATTGAGATAATATTTGTTTGGTAATGGTAAGATTAAGACATCTACACATCCTGAGATTGAACTACATATCCTGAGATTTTCTGAGCTAGTGTTTCAGTTGTACAGCATCGAGAAAGGTAAATAAACTTCTTACACCTTCTTACAAGTTATTATGTGTAAGAGTTTCCTGCATTGTTACTAAATTGATTCCCTTAGCATGCAGTATAGTATGCAGCCATTGTCAAGAAATTAAGTGGTTCTTCAGAACAAGCCTCTGTGGTAGGAAATGGCAAGAAACGTGATCTAAGTGGCTTTGACCATGAAATCATTGTTGGCACCAGACTGGACTAGAAACAGCTGAAACAGCTCCTGGGACTTTCACAAAAAAAAAAAAAGTCTCTAGAGTTTATTGAAAATGCAGCAAAAACAGAAAGAAACATCCAGTGAGTGGCAGTTCTGTGGGTGCAAATGGCTTGTTAATGAGAAAGATCAGTAGAGAATGGCTGACAGGAAGGCAAAAAAAACATGTTACAATGGTGTTGTGCAGAAGAACATCTCTGAATGAAGTAGAAGATCACACAGGGTCACTCATGTCAGCTACAAATATCAAAGTGAGGACTGCTGATTGGAATATCATTGCCTACTCTGACAAATTTTGTTTTCTGCAGAACCATACAGTGAACTTGGTGTAAAAAAAAAAAACAAAGCAAAACATGAAAGTATGGATACATCCTGACTTCTTTTAACAGTTCCTGCAGCTGGTGGTGGTGGTATAACACCCTACTTGAGCACTGGTGCTGACCTTTTGTGGCCACAGTTTATCAACACTCCATGTAAAAATTAACATTATTTTACTGTAAGTTGGATCTACAAACATGGCACTGAATTCAGGGTACCTCAATGGCCACCACATTCACCAGATATCATCTGATCAGTTGCCTTTCGGATGTCATAAAAAATAATTGATGGAATACAATAGGATAATACACAAAAAAGTAAAAGAAAAGCATTAAAACAGTTGAATCTCTCTCTCTCTCTCTCTCTCTCTCTCTCTCTCTCTCTCTCTCTCTCTCTCTCTATATATATATATATATATATATATATATATATATATATATATATATATATATATATATATATATATATATATATAATTATTATTATATTATTAGACAGATAGATAAAGCTTTACCTCTGACTGTTACAAAGTACTAACACTGAAGACTTCTTCCCAAATTGCTACATAAACATTTCCTCACAGAAAACTGCTCAATGATTAGACATGTTTAATTTAATCAGTTTATGTGGGCACACAAGTCCTTGTGAATTATTCAACAACCTTTGACCAATCAGAATCAAGAAAACAACAGCGCTGTGGTATAAAGAACTTCTGTATATGTTCTATATGAGAATGCACCTAATAGTGTTTAGAATAGGACTCACATGAGCCTATATTGTTTTATAGAAATTCATGAACTACTTGTAATTTTAATTCACTAATAAATAACAGACATGATCACAAAACAACTTTACAAAACTCTGGGTCTCGTGGTTAAATAAGCTAGTCCGAGGTGACAAAGGTGTTGAGCCAGGGACCCATCCACCTCTAGTTTGCACTCGATAGTGGGATAAATTAAAGTACATAGTTCATCATCAATGTTCATCATAGTATTAACTATATGCTGTTCCACATCCGAGTGCTTACGTTTCTATGCCATAGTTTCGTATATAGGAATGTACTATATGTGCGTGAACAGAATTTTAGCATAAAACAACCATTTTTTTCCACTGCATATGTTTAGCAATTGCAATGGTTTGTTCTCTCCATCTCTCCCTGCTTCTCACCTCTGTTCTCATCACCAGTCATGGTGTAGCGTGGGTGGCCAGGCAGAGACCTGTGTGGCCCCAAAAGCAGGCCATCCTTCACCCACTGCACGGTCCCCGAGGCCCTCAGCACTTCACACTTCAGCAGAGCCGTGGCTCCAGCCCTCACGGTCACGTTCCTCGGCTCCGTCCTGAACGCCTGCTGCCCACACACGCCTGCACAGGGCAAAAGAGAGAGAGAGATAGTTATGAGAGAGTGGAAACAACCATAAAATGCATCCCTTCCATCCACCAAAAGTTGTTTTATAATGAGATTTCAGACATCTCTGGATGTTTTGGTTTGACTTGTCTGCAAGATCGTACATTAGATGCTATAATTACAACAGCTGCAGTGTCATGTACATGTCAGCTCATTAATTGAATTCTAATCTAAAACGTGCTGCCACTTGGCTTTATGAGTCGACCAGGAAATGGTGTGCAAATTACCCCTAAAAACATTTCCCAAAATAAATAAATTCAGTGGCTCCTTAGACATCCGAATACAATTTAGTACCATTAAATTACTCGTATTAATCATGGTCATGTCTAGTTACGGGAAAGTCTAGCAGGAGGAAATTCAGCTTTGTCCACAGAGATGAGAAAAAAGCCCATTGATTTTCTCCAAGGAGTGTGAGGATCTACTTATGGCATTACTATCCCTCATCCTAGTGTATGTTTTATTGATAGCAGATTGGAAGCAATTCTGCCTCGCAAATGAGTCAATAAAGTAATTATGCTGAATTAAATGTCTCCTCGGCAGGGAGGAAAGTCCAGGGAAAGAAGGTAGCTTCCTCCCCTCGCTGTTTTCCTTCTCACTCAGTGTAGCACCAAGCCAAGATTCACACAGAAGAATGATGGCCGAGTGTCGACGACTCCTAATTCATCAAACGGTAGGCTGTTCCTCACTGATCTGTCTGATATTTCACGACTGTGCAGACTGTAGCTCAAATCCGACATATCCGTCATGAACGCGATTTAAACCTATAGGCTATACCTCAGACAAAAGCTGACTGGGTAAACAGTAAATACAGCTTCAGACAAGGATTATGACATCTGTCAAAGAAAACTAATAATGCTGGCTAATAATGCTAATACAGATTTGCAGATGCTTACGGCTAAAGTATTTAATCACAGTACACTTTTTCATTCTTTTTGAAAGTATCTCTAGGCCTTGTTGTGCTACATGTAGTATGTCTTATGTCTCACTATAAATCATGATGACTGTTTTTAAAACTGCACCACATCTTTCAGCAACGCTTAGGTGCAGTGCTTCCTGTATCTCTACTTCATTTCTCGCATGTGCTTTAGGCAACGTTTCATTAAATCCTCAAAGAAAGTACAATGAGTATGAAAATAACTCCAAGCAGTTTTCACAAGCATGAGAACGAGGTCACATAATGTGCAAACGCACAGCTGGGATCTTCCATTTGATCTGTGCTAGTTAGCATGCTAATAAATATTGAAATGTTTGTCGTTTGATATAGCTAGTTACCGAGCTAAACAAAAATCAGTTTTTCCATGTTGACTGTTTAAATGTCAAATTAGATGGTAATATTTACTCTTGATTTAAACTGAAAAAGGGAAGAACATGGAAACTAACTAGCCGTTATCACTTTGGACCTAAAGTTTCAAATACAGTACACTGATGTTTGGCCACAAATACACCCAGAATTATATAAAGCACTACGGCTAAAATCGCACACAGTTTGCTGTGATGCTAATACTGATGTAATGCTATCCATCACCATTGTAGTCTCTTCCATCCCACATTTCCTTATAGCGTAAAAGTTCATTTACAAACTGGTATTGAAATATTCCATGTAAAACTTAATGTATTCCATTTGATATATGAAAAAATCCTAAATAAATACCTGAAACCTATTTTAATATGGTTGGATGTTTCTAACTTATCAACACAACCTACACTATTAGCTTCAGTACTGATGTCAGAAATAATCTTAAACTTCCTATGAAGAAGCATTTTTGTACATATTTGATTTTTTTAATTCAGTTCATTGTAGCTATATACCACATAAGAAGTGGGTGCATGGGAAAATTAGCTGTACTCTGGACCATGTTTTCAAATTCAGTGAAATTAAAATAAGTGGTTTTGAATGTGTTGTATATGAATAGTTCTTTACATTTGAAATGAATCTCTAGCATCTGAAATGCTGTGAGAAAATAATGAGAGATACTGAGAGGATCATAGACATGAAGAGTAATGGATATGGTTCAACTGTATAAAAATAGGGCATCATTTCATTTATGGATCTATCCATCCATCCATCCATCCATCCATTTTCTGTACTGATTATCCTACACAGGGTCGAGGGGAGCCTGTCCCAGGGTGCCTATACCAGGGAACGTGGGGCACAAGGCAGGGGACACCCTGGATGGGGTGCCAATTCATCGCAGGGCACAATCACACACACACTCACACACTATGGACAATTTGGAAATGCCAATCAGCCTACAGTGCATGTCGGGGAGGAAACAAGGGTACCCAGAGGAAACCCCCGAAGCAGTGGGAGAACATTCAAACTCCACGCACACAGGGCGGAGGCAGGAATTGAGAAACATTTTTTGCCCACAAGACCAATAATATCTCATAGTAATAAGGTACATACAAGCATAGGTTAACATTTCCTGGACCTTAAATATCTGGTATAATTCTTTTTGTGTTGCTTTGGGCCATCTAAAAAAAAAAAAAAGCATAAATAAAAACACTTTCACTGCTTGGACCCATAATTATTCATTAGCTGAAGGAGACAGCTCTGTTAGCTGTGTGCTTTATTTGCATATATAGTTCAAAGTGTGACTTTAGCAGTGTTCTTCAGTCTCATTTTATCAGAACTAAGTTTTGTACACTGTAATATTCCATGTGAATGTGATTGGGCTTGATGAGTAAACTACAATCAATCCATAACACGAAGTTGAAAGCATCTCCCGAGAGTCTTGTGTATTAGAAAGACCCTTAAACCAGCAAACACCAGTTCACGCAGGCCCGTTTGGGTGCGCTCGGAGGCCTGGGCGCCGTCACATCAAGGCCGTATCAGTCACCTCACGTCAGACTGGAAGGGCGCTATCGGACTCGAGCAACAAGGCGGAAAACACATTAGCATAATGTTTACATAAATGAATACGTAAACACGGCTGTGAGATAATCAGCGTGGCGAGTTTAAACGTTCGCATCACGACGCTTTCTCCCCTTGGCTGCCCGAGAAGAAGAAATATGAGAGGAAAGATGTGTCAAATCCTTGCCAGGCTCTGATTCCCGATTCCCGAAGCGCTGCTTTGACATCTTATTTGAGAAAGATAATGGCATGAGATTAAGTTGTTTGGTGGAATCTGACTTTCAATCTGAGCCAGGCGCCGCATGAATATGGGTTCAGAACAGAGAGTGTTGCCCCTAATACAATGTACGACATCTTATTACCTTCAAGCTATTGAGGTCTAAATATGTATCGCATGTAATCGTAATAATCACCATTGTATGCCTGCTAAAAGACTCAGCGAAGGTTAGTGATTAACTTAATTTCGAATGATTCTGAATACTGAGAATGGTCTGATCATGAGCATTAAGCGAGCATTCGTCCTCTAAATAAAGCTGTTTGTTTTCCTTAAACATATCACATTTTAAGCATTTCAAGTCAAACATGTCCAAATGTGGATACTACATGTGTTATCGCTCTAATTAATGTCTTTGCTCCGCAATCTATTTTCCCAACAGTTGTCAAATGTGCCAGGATGCACGCTTGCTCCCTCGTATCATTAATTTGTGGTATTGACGTTACTGTGGTGTGGTCTGTCTGAAGCCTGCAGCATGAAACTGCGTATTAGAACATGGAGTGGCCTAATTAAAATGGACGTTACTGATCAAAAAGCATTACAGACTGACATACTGTCATAAAATGGTTTCATTTTGCACAGCATTAACTCAAGAGCTGCATCCCCCGTTGCTAACCTCTGATCAACTGAAGTTACAGACTAAACAGCACTTTGATTTCCCACAACAAACACGTTACAACCCAAACCCGCAGGTCTATCATGACATTTCAAATTTACTGTCAAGCATTAGTCGATAATGAGTGTGTTTTTAACAAAACTAACTAGGTCTTTCTCAGAAGAGCAGCCTACATTGCAGGATTAGCATGTGTTAGTTAATGCTAGATGGGTTTAACATGCTTATTAGTGTCATTAGCATGCTATTTGTGATGTGCGTCACACAGTAGGTTTAAAATATTCATTTCTGTCACATCACACTCTCTGTTCTTCTTCAAGCAACTCTAGATTGATCGCTGCCCGATTTGCATAGCCCAGATATGCCGAACATCCTGTAAAGCTGATGTTCGTTTGCATCGCTTGTTCACCGTTTTCTCAGTATAAAAATAGAGCTGCATGTATTAGCGATGCAGCTGGGCTCTCTCATCAGCGGGATTGTTGTAGAGAATCGACAATCAATCCACAGGAAATGAAAATGATAATCTATTTCTACAGTCTATCTTTCAATCTCTGTGCTATGTGCTAGTAAAGAACAGCATTGGCTTGGGAACATCCAGCTGAGCCAACATGTAATGCTACAGGAGCCTAATACAAGCAGATATTTTTGTTCTTTGTCAGTTCTAAAGGTTACTCATGCCATTCAAATAAATGAGACAAAATGGTATTTATGCGCATAAGAGCTATCATAGTACTTTCTGTGCAGGTACTAAAGTTCACACCCGACAAATGTAATTATATTGTTTGGCACAGCGTAGCAGCACAAAGGCACCACGCTATGTGTTCCCTCATGGCCTTCAAAACACTATGCGCGACTGTGCTAAAGTAGGTGGCAGGTGCATTATGGTGACTCGCCAGCAGCACAATTGTGAGGTAAAACCATGCAGAGGAAGGTGAATAGCAGCAACCTAGAGCCTGGACACAAAGATCCCACACCTCAGGAGAAACAGCCACGGCAGGAGTTATGGGTACGCTCTGCAGCATTCCTGGCTCAAGCTAAACACACTCAGGAAGCTAAAAGAGGTTTGTCAAGTTGTAAACAACTTTCATTTGTTGTTGCATTTATCCATATTTTGTTGCTAATATGAGTCAGTGTTTATTAGAAGGGTCCAATTCAAAGCCAAGTTTGATGTGATTTTAATGTTACAGAATTACATGTAGCATATATTACAGTAGCATAAGCTACGAATTCATTCATCTCGCTGGTCGTGTGATTTAATTTTTTGTGAAGCTGTAGATTTATTTATTTGTTTGTTTGTATATAGGTTAAACTATAAGCCTATACTATACTATATTTTTATTCATTTAACAAAATATACTGTACGCGTTATATTATATATATATATATATATATATATATATATATATATATATATATATATATATATATATATATATGTATATATATATATATATATATATATATATATATATATATATATATATATATATATATATAATATTTCTTTCAATAATAAACCAAATAAGCCAAATACTCAACACAGGCATAAAATCTATATTAATATCATGATTGAGTAAAATAAACCTTACAATAACCAACATGAAGAACACCTTAACGATCATGTTTGTGTTCTAATAGTATATGTTTCAATAGTAACGATAGTAACCTAATTCTACTACCTTGTTCCACAACATTAAACATAATTATAAATGGATATAAAGTACTGTGTGTCATTTCAGGTTTAAAGAAGTGTGTTAATATACAGGAGGGCATGGTGGTTAGCATGTTTACCTCGCACCTCCTCTAGGGTTGGGGTTCGATTCACATCTCCCCTGTGCTTTGGGGGTTTCCTCCAGGCACTCTGGTTTCCTCCCCCAGTCCTCTGTATATTAACACATTTCTTTAAATGTTAACTAAATATACCTGCATTGACTGGCATCAAAATAAATTGGGTAAGGAATAAAACATTTATTTTTAGAGAATTTGCTGTTGTAGGAAAATAATCAATGATTACCCTGCTGAAAAAAAAAACCCCAATAGAAACCCTCAGAGAATTTGAATGGACTTGGGAAGGAAACCAGAGTACCCGGAGAAAACCCCCAAAGCATGGGGCGGAGATGGGAATTGAACCCCCAACCTTAGAGGTGCAAGGACATGTGTTGTAGGCTGACTGGCATGTACAAATTATTCATTGTATGTGATTGTGCCCTGTGATGGGTTGGCACCCCGTCCAGGCTGTCTCGTGCCCCAAGATCCCTGGGATAGTCTCCAGGCTGCCTGTGTAGGATAAGCGGTACAGAAAATGGATGGATGGTAACAAATTTTGTTACTTTGTTAACATCACTTATCATATAGTTATGCTGAAGTTCATGGTTTGTTAATGGTAATTAATTCAGTAAAAATGTTAGCTAAGGGAAATAATTTAAAGTGTTGTTTTCTAATTAAACAATTGTCTATTAGTAATTAATTAAACCAAATTTTGACTCCCCACCAGTCAAAAATGTAACTGATAATAATAATAATAATAATAATAATAATAATAATAATAATAATAAATAACATACATTTTCCCTAAGATTTCGAATATATTTTTGTAAAAGACATACAGTTTTTGCCATAGACTCCCAGTGAATAAAATTCATGTACACACATCACTGAGGGAAAAATTGGATTAAATGGCTTATCTCATTAAAAATGCATTTGTAACTGAAACCATGTTTTGTTCGTGAAACCCCGACTTGAAGTGTATCTGAATATCCTGTTCACCTATCATTAGTATCTCATTGCCACATTTTTCATTCAAATAGTAACACGTCCTCACCTATGATGCAGAGGTAATTGTGGTCATCTGTTAATGACTAACACTTGATACTGATTCAATTAGTAGTGTGATTTATCGTCCCTTCTGCTTTCACAGAAAACAGAAAACCTGACATGAGAAGAATGATCACAGAGTATGGAGATTTAATAAGGTCACAAGAAAGGAGTAAATAAATTGTGTGTTAAGAAAGACACGTGGAAATCTTTCCAATTAGCAAATGAGTTACAGATTACATTGTTGAGATGTCAATTGTGTCAATTGTGTACTCTCTGGAATATTAGAATGATGTCTTAAACAGTAATAAACCAGTTCTTGGTCCTGTAATCAGACTTTTAGACCCTTCTTCCAAAAGTGGTCCAGGTTCAATAGTGTTATATTCTAACTTCCTGTTAATCATATGTATGTAGATATTGTGCAGTACTCCTGTGAAAGAGGGTGTGTATGTAAAAGTGGTCTGATCTGAGTGGGTTTGCAGTTAATGTTTTCAGAAGCATTAAATTGCGAAAGTCTTATAGGCATAATGCTGTTGAAAAAACAAGTGCTATGTGCATGAACCGTAGCCCTCAGGCGGTACTTATAGAAGCTAATTTACAAGAAGCTTGCTATATTGGATGGAGTGTGTGCTACCTGCTGAACACTGTCTGACTCATCTGAGTGAGCAATGACCCGTTTTTACATTTTTATTCATCCGGCAGACACTTTTATGCGAAGTGACTTACAATTAAGATGAAACTGATCTCAAGTGAAATCAGCACATATTTGAACAAGCGGTTGGATTTCATTCAATTTGGGAAGTCATAAGAAAAGGTATAAACACAGACCCTGCTTCTAACTCCAACCTTTATACCTTATTATGCAAACTGAGCTGTAAAAAAAAAAAAAAAAAAAAAATTAGAACTATGCAAACAGGTAACCATGTGGATTAAGTATGAAATAAAACAAAGAGGGGTGTGGTGTAGGAAAATAATCAGTGATGACGTGGTGTGATGTGGTCCAACAGCATTACTGTTACCATATACAATAACATAATGTTCAAAAGTGTTTTTCTCTTACACTGCAGCAATTTCTGGTCAGTAACAAATATCATTAATTAAATATTGACATTTTGTATGCTTTATCCATTTATAGTTATGGTAAATGTTCTGGAACGTCCATGAAACAAGTTAGTTCCTATTGTCCTATATGTTATAAGAGCTATAAACAGTTGTTCCCTCACCAGCCTCTCTTTTATTCTTTCTCTGGAACTTAAGACAAAATTCAGCTTGTTATGTTATCAAGAAATCAGAAAGCCTTCCACTGGGCCCCAGATTTTTCAGTTTCCACGATTCATACAATGAGAAATTAACCAGAATGTTTCTGAAGAAAAAACAAAAATAAATCCAATTCAATTCAGTTTTATTTGTATAGTGCTTTTAACAATGGAGATTGTCACAAAGCAGATTTACAGAAATATATCAATTCAGGATATAAATTTTTAATTTATAAATTTATCCCTAATCATGCCAGAGGTGATGGTGGCAAGGAAAAATTCCCTGAGATGATATGAGGAAGAAACCTTGAGAGGAACCAGACTCAAAAGGGAACCCATCCTCATCTGGATGACAACGAACAGTGCAATTATAAATTATTCCCTTCACTTACAACTACATGGTCAACATCAGTGGTCACCAACCCTCTTCCTTGAGATCTACCTTCCTGCAGGTTTCATCTCCAACCAAAATCTAATGCACCTGTTTTAGTTGATCAAGAACTTCTTAAGGCAATCATTAGATGATCATGTTGGCACAATTATTGTTGGAGCTAAAGTCATCAGGAAGGTAGCTCTCCAGGAACAGGGTTGGTGACCACTGGTCTACATGGTGTACTACATGGTCAAAAAGTGCAATTGTGTAACCAGGAAATTCATTATAGTTTTCACATGAAGTCTATTTGGTTGAAGTAATCGACTGTTCACTGATTGAGACATGAGTGCAAAATTGTTTCTGGCAAACTTGTCCGGTTTGTCCCTCTGGAGGAACCCATAAAGGTGGTATGTAAACATAATCAATTAGAGATGGTTAGGTGTGAAGAACCCTTAACCCTAAGAACATGATCAACACAATTTTCAGGCATACTTGCACTCAATCTTCTTGGAACTGTTTCTCTCTCATAAATAAGGCACACATCATTAGAAATAGAAAGTCATGTTATAATTTATTTTCTTTTCCATACATTTGACCACTTCAGTTATGAAAATACATAAATATCAAAAATGCACTCCTTACCACTTGATATTATAGTACATCTCAGGTTTTATTCACAATAGAGAGAATTTCACGGTCATGGTTCACACCATGTCTAATTACTTCTATGTTTTGTGAGTGTATTAGCATCATGAGTATCACAGATTTGTCAAAACATCTGGGAAAAAGGGGGTTCGTTAATTTACCTCTAAGATATGTATCACTGTTTTTAATGTTTTTATTTCTAATTTCCAGCATTTCTAAAATTTCTTCTGTTCTTTTTTCAAATTTGGTAAGGTGGGAATCTGTCGTGTCACTCAAACACACTCGGGTGATGATAGCTCTACTGGCTTTATAGTGTGTAAAAATGCAGGAGATTTTAGTCTGTCGCCTGCAGGAAAGACATGCAGAGCACTCAAGGGGACAGAAGTAGATGAAACTGCTTCTGGTGCTGAGAGTGCAATTTAACACTTAACTAAATAATACATAATTTTATCTTTCAATTTTCAAATATTATAAACAAATGAGAGTAGATCCCCATGTCATTCAGAGTTCTAAAAACATATTCAGGGTGTAGTTAGATTGGCTCTGAGTAAAAAAACAACAACAATGACAAAAAAAAAAACGCACGAGGTATTTCTTGTTTGTTGTCAAAGACATTTGGCAAGCAGCATGAAACCAAGTGTAGATAATATTAATGAAAAATATTTCCGTTTTATACTAATCATATATTTGTTCTAGGTACTAAGCCATAGAATATCCTATCATCAAAGTTCACGTATTATCAGATCACAGAGAATCGGCTCTTAACATTTCTAAAACGTTAAAAATGTTATCTCCGCTGAAATCACAACTCTCTGATATGCAAATATGCAATAATTTCAAAAGACACAAAATACGTTTTTATTTATAAATCTGATTTGATTAAAATCTTAGTAATTAAATAACGACATGTCAGATTTATAGCCTAACTTCTGAAAAAAATCTAAACGCAAACAAACAAAAACAATATAATAGGTTATCAATAAATTCCTGTCATGAAATTATAAAAATAGGCTGGGGTTCTAACAGGTAACTTTTCAGTGGCCAGTGGTGACTCTGGGTAACTTATCAGAAGGTCATGGGTTCATGTTCCAGCACTACCAAGCTGCCACTGTTGGGCCCTTGAGGTTAAGGCCCTTAACCCTCTCTGCTCCAGGTGGTGCTGTATCATGGCTGACCCTGCGCTCTGACCCCAACTTCCTAACAGGCTGGGATATGCGAAGAAAAGAAGTTCACTATAAGGGAACCCTTCCCTTATAGGTTCTATCTAGGACTCTACCTACTTTTTGGAAAAGATTCCAAGTAGAACCTTTGAAAAGCTATCTAAAGGACCAGGGCTATAGCTAGAGTGAGGAATTTCAGGTTTGAACCACGCCCAAATATTTTCAAGCTCCAAATGCTTATTTTTGGCTGGTTAACATAACGTTACATATAGCATACCTCATTATAGGCTATATACTGTACCTTTTTATAAACATCATTATTGAGCAATTACTACACAAAGATGTCAAATAACATTGTTTGTGCAGAAATTGTGCTGTATTGATGTTCATAAAAGGTCAACAATGTCATTAGGATTTAATATAAATTCCTTAATATTCCTCCGAACTCATCCCTCATCACATTTTAATTAGCTACCAGCTGCTGTGGTGTGAAACTATGGTGAGAAGATCAAAACCAATCGAAATCATGCACTTTTTACCCGTTTCTGTTTGAATGCCAGCTAGCTACACTCAGGGATATGATGATGACAGCCGATGAAGTACTGGAGGTCTGATGCAGGAGGAGAAAAAGATCTGGTATTTGAGTGTAATTTGCTCTTATTACTAACATCTTATTCGAATCATTTAAGTGGCACTGTCATAAAAATATTTGATGGCAATGTTATTAATATGGTAAGATTGGTTGACAGTAGATCATGCATTAACGTCTTTTACCAGAGGCCAAAAAATGGAATTTGCGCCTGTTTTGGGGGTGCCCATGTTCAGCATTGAATTTATTTGTGATGTCACACTCCACAGAAGTGGTTAATGGCTCATATGAAAGTAGACACTCAGGGCTTGCAGTTTTGCATAAGTATTTATTTATTTATTTTAAATAATTTTATAACCCTAATACCATATCACCCTGCATCTCTCACCTGGTTTCCCACTGAAGCTAAGCAGGATTGAGCCTGGCCAGTACCTGGATGGGAGACCTCCTTTGGAAAACTAAGGTTGTTGCTGGAAGTGGTATTAGGAAGGCCAGCAGGAGGTGCTCACCATGTGGTTTGTGCTGGCAGTGGTAGCTCAGTGGTTAAAACGTTTGGACTACTGATCAGAAGGTGGTGAGTTCAAACCCCAACACAGCCAAGCTGACACTGTGGGCCCTTGAGCAAGGCCCTCAGCTGTATAAATGACATAAATGTAAGTTGCTCTGAATAAGGGTGTCTGCCAAATGCCGTAAATGTGTGGGTCCTAATGCCCCAGTATAGTGATGGGGATGCTATACTGTAAAAACAGCACCATCTTTAGGACAAGATGTTAAACTGAGGTCCTGACTCTCTGTGGTCATTAAAAATCCAGCAAAATTCCTTATTCTTATCCATCATGGCCCCCAAATAATCGCCGTCCCTGAATTGGCTGCATCGCTCTCTTCTCCTCTCCACCAATAGCTGGTGTGTGGTGGGCATTCTGGCGCACTATGGATGCTACACACTGGTGTTGGTTGAGGAGATTTCTCCCCCATACAATGTAAAGCGCTTTGAGTGCCTAGAAAAGTGCTATATAAATCTAAGGAATTAATTATTCATTTTTTTATGGTGTTTTACTATCAAAAAACTTTAGTTGTGCTGTCTGTTTTGCCTCTGTACCAATGTTATTGTGGAGAGGTGTGAATTGTTTGCCCAGCAGGAGGCTCACACCCCTCCATTTTCCCATCACCCTGCTCACCAGCAGCTAAACACAGTCATGATACTCTACACACAGAAACCCAACAGTGTTCTGACAAATCTTATAACAGATGATTTTTGATAACAGTTGAAATCATTTATTTTGATAACAGTTGAAATCATTTATTTCTTAGTACTGATTAAAAATGTCAGATAAGTTGTATGTGAGATACAGATACTGAATGGAATGCCAGTGTACTGCTAGAAATGGTTTTAAATGATTAAAATAATTTTGTGCCAGCACCACATCTACAGCTGTCTGGCATCCACCCAAATTTCATGAGCATGTTGGACTTCTCAATTTATTTGTACAGATTGTGTTATTTTATGTAGTATAGTTCCTAGCCTGAAATAAATAAGGTGTGAAAGTGTGAAACATTAATAGAAATAATATGGAAAGGTGTCCTTACCTTGTAACTTCAGGAACAGAAGAATAGTGCTGACAAGCGATGACAACACAGCCATCTCATCCGATCACAGTCTTGCTATCCTGTAACACACAATGTTGTATGCCAACATACAAACAAAGAATGAGATTTAGCAGCATGCGGTATACAGGCGTCTGCAAGTTTCAGAAAGTTTAAAGTATCTCACAAAAGTGAGTACACCCCTCACATTTTTGTAAATATTTTATTATACCTTTTCATGGGACAACACTGAAGAAATGACACTTTGCTACAATGTAAAGTAGTGAGTGTACAGCTTGTATAACAGTGTAAATTTGCTGTCCCCTCAAAATAACTCAAAACACAGCCATTAATGTCTAAACTGCTGGCAACAAAAGTGAGTACACCCCTAAGTAAAAATGTCCAAATTGGGCCCAAAGTGTCAATATTTTGTGTGGCCACCATTATTTTCCAGCACTGCCTTAGCCCTGTTGGGCATGGAGTTCACCAGAGCTTCGCAGGTTGCCACTGGAGTCCTCTTCCACTCCTCCATGACGACATCACAGAGCTGGTGGATGTTAGAGTCCTTGCGCTCCCCCACAGATGCTCAATAGGGTTTAGGTCTGGAGACATGCTTGGCCAGTCCATCACCTTTACCCTCAGCTTCTTTAGCAAGGCACTGGTCATCTTGGAGGTGTGTTTGCGGTCATTATCATGTTGGAATACTGCCCTGCGGCCCAGTTTCCGAAGGGAGGGGATCATGCGCTGCTTCAGTATGTCACAGTACATGTTGGCATTAGCTCCCCAGTGCTGGCAGCACTCATGCAGCCCCAGACCATGACACTCTCACCACCATGCTTGACTGTAGGCAAGACACACTTGTCTTTGTACTCCTCACCTTGTTGCTGCCACACACGCTTGACACCATCTGAACCAAATAAGTTTATCTTGGTCTCATCAGACCACAGGACATGGTTCCAGTAATCCATGTCCTTAGTCTGCTTGTCTTCAGCAAACAGTTTGTGGGCTTTCTTGTGCATCATCTTTAGAATATGCTTCCAGAACTCAGAGAGTTCTTTGCCATGAGATGCCATGTTGAACTTCCAGTGACCAGTATGAGAGAGTGTGAGAGCGATAACACCAAACTTAACACACCTGCCCCCCATTCACACCTGAGACCTTGTAACACTAACGAGTCACATGACACTGGGGAGGGAAAATGGCTAATTGGGCCCAATTTGGACATTTTCACTTAGGGGTGTACTCACTTTTGTTGCCAGCGGTTTAGACATTAATGGCTGTGTGTTGAGTAAATTTTCGATCCCCTCAAAATAACACTGTTATACAAGCTGTACACTCATTACTTTACATTGTAGCAAAGTGTCATTTCATCAGTGTTGTCCCATGAAAAGTTATAATAAAATATTTACAAAAATGTGAGGGGTGTACTCACTTTTGTGAGATACTGTATGTATGTGTGTCCTAACCCTTATCTTTCACCTTTAAAGAATAAATGTTAAGGAGCTCAGCGGAATAAGTTCAGGTAATGAGATCGAGTGTTTTTCCAAGCAAACGTGTCTACCAGTGTGTGTCAGTCACTCCCTCGGGCATCGTGACCATTACAAGCTTCTTCATACTCCTCCAGTCTCGCCTCCTACCGCTTCAATTCAGCCTGAGCTAATAAAGCATGGATTTCAGGTCAATCGCTTCACATTACCAAGCACCAAGGAACAAATGATAGTGATTTACTTAATTAAAAACCAAACATTCTGCCGTCTAAATAAACAAAAGTAGAAGAACGCTTTAGCTCTTTGAGGCATTTCCCACTGTCTATTAGTCGCACTTCATCAGGCTTTGATGAGAATTAGCTCACTGTCAGATATTCCCAATGCCAATAAACAGTGCCAGGCACTTTCTTTCTTTTTTTTTTTTTTGCAATTTTAATTTCATCCTTCACAGCTGCAGAGTGATGGAGAGCTTTCAAATTCTAAGTGTCTCCTCCTCGTGCTACTCATGCCATGAAGCCTCTATTTTCTCAAATCTCTCTCCATATCTATCTCTCCCTCATGGCTTCTCTCTAATCACCTACTGTGTGAGCTCCGAAACAAACCTAAACAACAGCTTTCAATGCCGTGACACCAAGTGAAATCCCAAACACCGTCTACAACAAAGTGCTACTTTGGAAAATTAATTTGTTTAGCTTGTGTATAACCTGCTGGCCTTTTTACGAGGAACATGCTCATCGTCTGCATCTTCACAAAGTGTGTGTGTGTGTGTGTGTGTGTGTGTGTGTGTGTGTGTGTGTGTGTGTGTGTGTGAGTGTGTGTGTGTGTGTGTGTGTGTGTGTGTGCTGTTATGTGAGAGATCCCACAGTGAGTGTGAAAGACTCAGCAACATCACATTGCATGTAATGAGACACAGCTTGTGCCATGTCTGACCTCATTGAGCACCAAGACCCAAAAAACCCAGACACTTTAATTGCAGCAAAATTGTGAGATAAATTAGTTGTTTTTTTGTTTTTTTTGTTTTGTTGTGTCCCATAGCATTTGGTTGTCTTGTCAGGCTCGGCTGCCTTTCTGTGCTGGAAGATTCATGTGGACAGACACGAAAGGGCAGAAACAAGGAGCTGCGATTTAACCTGAAAGAAGCAGCGGGCACCATGCTACAGTAGCCCATAAGTGCAAAACACATGAACAAACCAACAAGGTGACAACAAATCAGACAACACAGGAGTAAAATGAAAATAAAAGCACAACAGCAAATCAAAAAACACAACAGCAAAACCACAAACGCAACAACTTCACTAAAAACACAACAGCAAAACTAAAAACACAATAGCAAAACCAAAATCCAAAAACACATCAAATCAGAAAACACAACAGCAAAACTAAAAAAACAACAACTAAAAAAACACAACTTCACAAAAAAAACAACAACAGCAAAACCAAAAAACACAACAACAATTCAAAAACACAACAGCAAATCTAAAAAGACAACAATTGAAAAATATGGCCGCATGACTAAAATACAAAAGCAAATCAGAAAACACAACAGCAAAACAAAAAAAAACAACAAAACAAAAAAAACAACAGAAAGACCAAAAAGCACAACAGTAAAACTAAAAACACAAAAGCAATTTCAAAAACATAACAGCAAAACAAACAAACAAACAAAAAAACACAACAGCAAATTCAAAAACACATGGATAGCATTAACTCCAGGTGGTCCTTATTGAACATCACACGCTTGATGCTGATTGGACATGGCATATGACTATAACAAGTAATTCTCTTATCTAGTTAGCCTGGCAAAAATGATTTAATGTGAAATTACTCATGTTATTATAGTAATGAATAATTCTTTCTTCTGAATAACCCACTTCCTTTAGGCAACTTTTTAGCCTCAAATAATTCATGTTACATAATGCTGTGCACCATGTGAATGCGCCTGATAAAAATGAGCACAAATAAGAGCTTCAGTAAATTCATTTAGGGTCATATTTCCTCTTACTGTAAACATCCTCCAAATCTTCATTTTCTGTGGTCTCTAGAAGACTGACATGTGATCAGCAATGAGATTCTGATGTTTAATAAGGACCCTTTCTGTTTTGCTGATATGTTTCTGATTTTTGCTGTTGTGTTTTTAAATTCGCTGTTATGTTTTTTATTTGTTTGTTTGTTTTGCTGTTGTGTTTTTGGTTTTGCTGTTGCATTTTTGGTTTTGCTGTTATGTATGCTTGTTTGTTTTGCTGTTGTGTTTTTGTTTTGCGCTTGTGTTTTTTAAATTTGCTCTTGCGTTTTTGGTTTTGTTGTTGTATTTTTAAATTTTCTGGCATGTTTTTTTGTTTGTTTTTCTGTTGTGTGTTTTGCTGTTGTGTTTTTTGGTTTTGCTCTTGTGTTTTTGAATTTGCTGATGTGATTTTGGTTTTGTTGATGCACTTCATGATTTGCTGTTACGTTTTCACTTTGTTACCGTGTGTCTTGTTATTGACTTACTGGCCACCATAACATGCGGACAAACAAGATTCGGACAAACTTCCATGCAACACTAAACACAGACACCTAAACAACAACCAGCCGTATTAGTGCTGAAATTATACAGCAACTGATGGATGACTTTGAATCTAGCCCAAGACACCAGCAGTCGGTTTTTATATGAGGGTTTTCTCTTCATAGCCTCAGAATTGAAATACGTCTGTGGCTATGAGAATATCCATCAGTCCTGGCAGATAAAGCTCTGCAGCGCTCTAATCTGTTTAGATCCAGGCCTGCTGTGTCAATATGCTTTCCACACGCTATCGAAGATGGCAGCACATGCTGCGACAACCGCACTGCCTACGCTCCGCACGTTTCCCTTCCATAATCGTTTCTGACCTTGCCTCTCTCTCTTTCACTCTCTCTAAGCATTTCAGAACGGAGAAAGTTTGATTTGAAATTTGATTCGCCGATGCAACTTTCTGGTCGGCCGAGGGGAGAGGACGCCAACCGTGACCCTGTTAGGTGAATTTTAATGGCTTCTTTCATAACTCCCTCCAACGGCTCAGCGCTCTCTGGCCTTGGACTATTTGATGTGAAAGGCCCATGAAATCAAGCGATGTCCAGGAAGGCTTCACTCTGAGCCACTCCTGAGCTATGCAGATTGGAACACACTTCCCAATACATGCTCCAAATCCCTGTTTTGCTTTGATTATATACGGTGCATGGTATTTCCATTTTCTTTGAGTGAGCTGGATGAAGTGAAGTGCTGTAAAATTCAAGAATTTCTGTTTGGGAACTAAGAATTGCTCTAACATTATTGCTAGTGTACTGAACCAAATAAAGCAAAAGTAACAAATATGTATGTGTGAAAAGCTTGCATGGTCTTAGGACACAATGGGAACAAAGGAAGTTAATTTATACCAAATAAAAAATCTTTAAAAAAGACATGCAAACTTGATAACAACCGCAAAGCAATGTACAAGCTGATTCATTCACACAATCTAGGACATAAAATCACATCTTTAATATGAGTAAAATAGTATGTTTTGTCAATTTGGGGGGATTTCCACCTAAGGTGCAAAATACAGCATGGAAGCAATGGAAATAGATTTATTATTATTATTATTATTATTATTATTATTATTATTATTATTATTATTATTATTATGACTGAAGGGCAGGTATTAAATTTGCAGCTATCCCTTTTTGTCAGTTAAAGGCAAAATAAAAGCTTTAGTAATAATATTAATAATCAGCAAATATCTCAAAATGAGGAATTTCCATACCATTCACATTTTCAATATGATGTCATTCCCACAAATACTCTTTAATTATTCTATACATTGCCCACTTTGAAATAGATACAGTAAATACACGATAAAGATAGAGTAAGGACACTTCCCACAAAGTAAATGTAAAGATGAATAATTTGTAAAAAAGACAAAAAGTATCAATGATAATTTCTCCTTTATATAATACACTTTTGTTGTTTTCAGTAAGATGTATGGAAGGCTTTGCATGTATTATGAAGGCCCAATGCAGGTAACCTTCAAAAAAAATGTTACCAGACCTATTTATATATAATAATAATATATAATATTAATAATAGTATATATTATAATAGTAATATATAATAATTTTCATAATTGATGAAATAACAGTTCTTCTTAGACTTGTACAGACTTCTTATAATTCTACTGTAGAAAGACATGGTACAAGTACAAGGTTGAACCAGACATAACCGTCCTTGGTTTAAATGAAGAAAAGTTACTGTGCTTTCTGTTGCACTTTTCAATGTAGTCAAATCATCAAGATTTGCCTTTAAGTCTTCAACTTTCCTAAACATCCCCCAATCCCCTCACCCAACACACAACTCAGATCTGACAGAGAGAAAAGGGAACAACAAAGCGATGATAGAGGTCTTCTTTCAGCTTCACATCACCTCACTGAGTCTTCTGAGAGATGCAGAGAGAAACACTTTTCCCAGAGAAGAAAGAAAGGAAGTAAAGCAAAGCAAGTAGATTTGCATGAGAGTGAGTGGAGCTCACCTTTATTCGACGTGGTGCGACTCGTTACTCATCGCTTGGTGTAAAGTGTGTACTCAGAGCACTCTCCAGCTCTGATGGTGAAGACACTTCGAGTCTATGACATTCACACCCTTTCTCCCTGACAGCTCCAAAATGACACGGGGGAGGCAAGGAATGAGGGAGGGATGTGAACGGGGGGAGGAAAAGAAATTACAAGAAAAGTGCTGATGTTACGAAAAAATATCAAGAAACCACTGAAACACGATGCTGCAGCTCTTCGCAGGTCATTGCCCTCCCCTGCTTTTAATGATATGTCTTATTACAGTCTCTGTTTGGCAGTATTGTGTGATGTCCTTTTTTCTGTATATTGCTGTGATCTATTAACATTTTCTCAGTGGTGTAATGTAATGAAGTAATAATACTTTGTTACAGTATGTAAGTATTTTTTGGAAGAATCTCTACTTTTTATATTTCTGTCAACTTTCACTTTTAGTCCACTACATTTAAAATGTATCCTAAATAAAATGTATACTTTTACTCCGATACGTTTCCCAAAGCATCTTCGTTACTACAAAATAAAATCGGAAGAACTCAGACCACAAGCAAGCAGATTTGACGAATCAGTGGTCCGGTGCTTGCAAGTTAGATCACTGGTTAAATCCCATTATGCAAGTGCAAACAAGTGTTCTCAAAGCCGCGGTTAAGTTTTAGTTTCCACTCAAGCCTAGGAGTTCAGCAATAGTGACAACTCTCCCGGAAGTTCTGGGAGTCTCCTGCATTTTAATAGCAGCTCCCTCGACACCCGCAAGAAAATTTTTTCTTTTTTTTTCTTTTCTTTTTTAGAGCAAGCAAGAGAGTGTTCAGTGGTAAGACAGAGTGACAGACATGGTGAGAGAGTGACACACTTGTTGCTCAAACTGTGTATAGTACAATATTAAAGTTCTGCCAGAAGACAGACGATCAGCCATATGGTGAGTTGTTTACTCTGAAAGTTTTGCAATTTGGCAAACTGAATGACATGTTGCCCCTGACAAAGCTGCTAGAGACTGAGCTCTTTGTTTCTTTCGAGAGTTAAGTACATTTAACATAAAACAAAATAATTTTCATACTTAAATACAATAAATATCAGATACTTTCAGACTTTTACTCAAGTAATATTCTAAAAGGTGACTTTGACTTCTACTGGTCATTTTCTGGTAAGATATCTGTACTTTTACTCAAGTGTGGCTTTCAAGTACTTCATCCACCACTGCATTTTCTTTACTGTTTGGATTAACAGGTTTTCTTGGGTTTACAGATTAAATTTTAGTCATTTGGCAGATTCTTTTATTCTTAAATGTTAGGCAGAATCCAAAGAGAAATGCATAGAGCTGAGCATTTGCAGGTTAATGGCCTTGCTCAAGGCCCCAACAGTGCTTGCTAAGACATCAGAATCTCAGCTGAATACTAAATGACTCAGTTTGAGCATAAAGCACACTGCTTGGGCTAGAGGAACCATTTTCTTTCATACTTTAATGTGGTGGTGCACTTAGATACACTATATGGCCAAAAGTATGTGGGCACCTGACCATCACACCCCAAACTGTATTCACAAAGTTGAAAGCACACAATTGTCTAGCATGTAGTTGTTTGTATACTGCAGCATTATGATTTCCCTTTGCTGGAGCTAATTGGCCTAGCCCAAACCTGTTCCAGCATGACAATGTCCCTGTGCACAAAATAAGGTCCATAAGTACATGGTTTACTGATGTTGGTGTGGAAGAACTTGAGTGGCCTGCACAGAGCCCTACCCTCAACCCCACTGAACACCTTTGGGATGAATTGGAACACCGATTGCACCCCAGGCCTCCTTGTCCAACATCAGTGCCAATTATCCCTAATGCTCTTGTAGTTGAATGAGCACAAATCCCCACAGCCACACTCCAAAATCTAGTGGAAAGACTTCCCAGAAGAGTGAAGGCTGCAATAAGGGGGGTGGGGGTGTCAACTTCATATTAATGCCCATGGTTTTGGAAAGGGATGTTCAAAAAGCACATCTGGTTGTGATGGTAAGTTATCCACAAACGTTTGGCTACAAGCGTATAGTATTGGAAGTAGCCCATACAGCCTTTGCTGTATATACCAGATTTCTTCACCAAACTTGATGAAGACAGGTTTGTTCAGGTGGCTACTGTAACGAATCATCATTACTAGCATTATTCTTTTACACCAGAATAATGTAATGGATCAACTTTAAATATGAAAAACGAAACAGAAGCGCATGCTTGGATTCAAAGCACCTTTTTAAAGGAGACGAGTTTTAAAGCGTGCCCGCATTATCTACCAGAATATGTAGTAAATCGGATGAATCTGCAACGTTTAACAATATTCTCCACCAGTTACAATTCATGTAACGAATTAAAAGATGTTTAACACGTTTAAATGTATTCTCCAATTTATATAAGGAATTAGCTCGAATGGCGTGAAATATATCTATATATCTAATCAACGCGTGTGGTGACCAGTTATAAATATACATCAGCCATGAAAGGGAATTCATGTATGTGCACATATACATATAGATAATTAACTACAATGGATTATAATTAATTATGACTATGTATGTGGTCTAGATCAGCTTTTAGGATTAGCTGTAGTCTAGTTTAGAATTATGAACTCTAACGAGGGAGTTTATCCTTCTGGCCAGGAAGGAAATCTCCGTTTCCAGAGCGGGTAGCCGAGATCTGTAACGTTTAAGGGACTCATCACGTGACCAAAACAGAGACAATCAAGCGTGGGATAATAGATTTTAATAACTAGATGTAACTATGGATACACACGACTAACTCTAAGCAAAACATACATATGTACATCTATATACAAGGAAAGAAAAGGTATAGAGAGAAAGTAATGAAATAAAAGGGAATGGCAGACAAAAACACACCTAATTAGCCTTTTTCAAAACCAGCAACGAACTTAAATCTCCTGTAAACAGGGGTACAATCTTAAACGCAGATATAGATCCATTAACTATACTTGCATGGCTTCGGATTGAAAGTTCGCGCGAGGTCGTGTAGAGTTCGCTGGTTCGTCGTGCCGTTTGAAAAGGCGTGGGCCGTGAGGCAGTTGCATCTTTTGTCCGGGAGAGAGAGATCCTGGCTTCCTCTTCCCGGGGCACGTGGCCCCGGGGGAGAGAAACCGGAAAGAGTGTAGAAGTGAAGTTGAAGAGTGAAGAAGAGTAAGTGTGCTGGAAGAGAGAGTTTCAAAGCATGGTGTTGTTTTAAAGACAACACCAACACACACGCCTCTTTGGGCTATTGGCCAATCAGGAAGTTGGATTTGTTGGCGGGATGAACTCTCTTTGTCTGGTCTCAGACCTGAATTTGCATGTCCAGGGAGGAGCCGGTTTAAATGTTAATAGCCGTATTATGTGTGAAATTAAGAAAAAGCATGAAATAATGTATCCCATTGCAATATGATATGCATAATCAATCAGGGTATCTCGAGACGATTAACTAGATACCAAATTCGATGGACTTATAAAGAATATTACAAGTAAAACATGGTTACAGACATTTAAAATAATATCATAAGTTAAGACTATCTAAAATCATTATGGTTAGGTTACATAAACACACAATATATGCAAAACAAGAAAACATCACACTACTTGGACATCGAATAATTACACATAATTACATGTTATATTCAAAAGAGATTCTCCCATTGTGTGTGTGTGTGCTTTGTGTGTGTGTGTTTGTGTAAGAGGGGGGGGGTCGTGTCGCATTCCGATGGCATCTGGTGAAGAGGTTAGATAAGGATTCATGGCTCAAAAATACAGAGAAACTTCTTTGCTAGATCCAGGCTGATTCAGAAATCAGTTTGATACGTTCAGACGTTACACTACTATATTACAGGATCACGGTGGTGCACATGGGGCAATTGATCATAGACAATCCACCTACTGGCTGCACCTTACAACTCCAGGTGAAATAACAGCCAGAATCTGGGGACCAGGGTTTGATTCTGAGCTTGGGTTACTGTCTGAGTAGTCTTCCATGTTCTCCACATGTCCATATTGGTTTCCTTCATGTTCCCCAGTTTCCTCCCATTCCAGTAGGTGCATTGTGAGAGTGTGTGCATATTAATGTGTGCTGAGATAAACTGGCATCCCATCCAGGATGTATTCCAGCGTCACACTCAGTGTTTCTGGGATAGACTCCAGATCCACTTGTTCCCTGACCAGGAAAAGCACTTACTGAAGATGAATGAACAACATTTGTTATTTTTGCCTTATATTTTTCTTCAGTTCTTCACAGATTACAGTTCAGGCATATAATATTCAGTGGTTCATGGTTAAGTGTGCTATTTAAGGACACAACAGTGGCACTCAGGCAACCCTGGCATTTAAACACATCTTCCTAGTCACAAACACAAGGAAAGAAACAAGGCATCTAGATATTTTGTAAATGCATTAAGCCTTATCAAGCATTCCTTGTACTGGCACTCAGGTGGAAGAATGAACTTCCTCTGGCATTCACAATACAAACACTGAAGATTTACCTCTTCACCAAGCACTTAAATGAGCACTTTAAAAACATTCTACTTGTACTATTTTAATTGCTTTTTGAACTAACTTTATTCAAACAGGCCTTAAGCTTGATACTATCACTTGATAGTGGCATCTTCAAAATGCTGTAAATGTATAGAATTGTGAACACAGAACCATAACCACTGACAATCACTGACATTTTGACCATGGCTGGCGCAGTACTTATTGTATTTTTCCCCTTTTCTCTACTCTGCAAAGCTCCCTTATAAGCCCCACAAGTGTAACAGGCAAGGCACACAGAACAATACGAGGTGAAGTCTGTAACAAAGAGCGCAAGAAAAACAAGTGATGCTTTAGTGGTTTTTAATAAAATACACTCAGAATAAAACTGTTTACAAGAAGCAGGTGAGCATGAACATGAACAAAACAAGAACATAACACTAGAAATCGTAGTCTTTAAACTAGAACATGGCAGACAAGGAGAATCTTATCAATTTGAAAAATGACTGAATTTGAATGAGAAGAATGATTAACATATTAAAATACAGACAAATAATACAAAGTACATGACTTACTGGGAATGTGTGCAGAGCGAGTATTTAGAGTCCTTAATTGATT
Organism: Cranoglanis bouderius; assembly: GCA_023630585.1. Classification (NCBI taxonomy): domain Eukaryota; kingdom Metazoa; phylum Chordata; class Actinopteri; order Siluriformes; family Cranoglanididae; genus Cranoglanis; species Cranoglanis bouderius. The sequence goes on from CM042540.1 coordinate 9,741,179, forward strand.
GGGAAATTGCTGCAAGTGTTAATATTCAGGCAAGCAAGACAGGGTGCCAGTCACCTGCATCCTGAACAAGGGTGAGGCAGTTGTAGAGGCATGTTGGGGGACATGTAGTTAAGGCCCTTTCACACTGAGTGTGACACGATAAAGCAAAGCGAATCACCGACCAACGGTGCTTTCACACTGAACGCGAAACGATTGATCACCTTTGGCTAATTCACGATAGGAGGCACTGACCGAGAATGCATTTTACGTCTGCACACTAGGTGGCGCAACCCACTATTCAGCTGATCAGCCTATCATCTTTGACCACTGAGAAGAAGAATCACATAATGTTGGAGCATAGCACCATAAGGCACACAAACTGTTAAGATGTTTTTGTAGTCGCTGTGACTCTGTGACCAATGATAACAAGAACTCAATATCCATTCTCTTCTCTCTTCCAGAATACTTTTTTTCTGTGTTTACACTGGTTTTCAAAACAGCTTTCTGTGCTATAGCACCACCAATCTCACCCTGTTGTGCAACAACAGCGGGCACGTGATCTAAAGCTCAAATCTAATTGGATGGCCCATTTCATCACGGGCAACGACGGAAAAAATCTACACACTGGTCGGAAAAAACAAATCTCGCTTTGTTGCACCATGATTGATTGCGGCTGAGGTGAATAGTTCCATCCTATTGTTTCGATTCAAGAGCGTCATCGCATCATACATTTGTGTCGCTTAATCGTGCTCAGTGTGAAAGGCCAAGGAGCCAAATCTGAGGTGATGAAATAACAAATGGATGGTTGACCTTGCTTCCATGGTGCTGGGTCATTACTGGTAGGGTTTGGAACTGGACTTATCCTGAGCCCAGTGATTTTACTGTCCTTGGATGCAGACTAGAGGAGAGCATTCCTGCAACATGCATAATAACATCCTCCCAGCTCACTTGCTGTTTCCAAGTACAACCCCAATTCCGAAAAAGTTGGGATGGTATAGAAAATGCAAAAAAACAAACAAAGAGAGTCATTTGAAAACTCAATTCACCCTGTACTATATTGAAAACACATCATTAACACATTATTTAATGTTTTACTTTGTGAACTTAATATATTTTTAAATAAAATACACTCATTTCAAATCTGAGACTGCAACACACTCCAAAAAAGTTGGGACAGTCGACTGTTTACCACTGTGTAACATCACCTTTTCTTTTAATAACACTTTTTAAGCTTTTGGGCACTGAAGACACCAGTTGGTTAAGTTTAGTAAGCGGAATTTTCTCCCAATCATAAAATATGCATTTCTTCAGCTGCACAACTGTACAGGGCCTTTGTTACCTTATTTTGAGGTTCATAATGCACCACACATTCTCAATCGGAGACAGGTCAGGACTGCAGGCAGGCCATGCTAGCACACGCATTCTCTGCTTACGCAACCATCCGGGCAGAATGGGGTTTGGCTTTGTCCTACTCTGGATGGCAGCATATGTTGCTCCAAAATGTGTACATATCTTTCTGCATTAATGGTGCCATCACAGATGTGTAAGTTACCCATGCCATGGGCACTGACACACCACCATACCATGACAGATGCTGGCTTTTGGACTTGACGCTGATAACAGCTTGGATGGTCCTTTTCCTCTTTGGCCCGGAGAACACGACAGCTGTTTTGTCCAAAAATTATTTGAAATGTTTATTCGTCGGACCACAAAACATGATTCCACTGTGCTACTGTCCATCTCAGATGAGACCGAGCCCAGAGAAGTCAGTGGTGCTTCTAGACAGTGTTGATGTATGGCTTCTGCTTTGCGTAGTAAAGCCTTAACTTGCATCTGTGGATGCAGCGGCGAATGGTGTTGACTGACAAAGGTTTACCAAAGTATTCCCGAGCCCATGTCAGGATATCCATTACAGACTCATGATGGTTTTTAAGACAGTGACATCTGAGGGATTGGAGATCACAAGCATTCAGAAGTGGTTTTCGGCCTTGCCCTTTACGCACCGAGATTTGACCGGATTACTTGAATCTTTTAATTATATTGTGCACTGCAGAAGGTGAAACACCCAAAATCCTACCGATTTGTCTTTGGGTAATGTTGTGCAGTTATCAGCTATGCAGGTGATTAGGTAAAACATCAAATACCTTGTCTTTATATGTTTTTTTTGTACATTTACAAATCATTTCATTGTTTTTATTAACATTTTCCATACTGTTCGAACTTTTTCAGAATTGGGGTTGTAAATGAGTCTGCTTTGTCATGTTACTCACCAATCAACTCTGGAGTTCAGGTCCATGCATTGGTGTCCGGAGCCCTGACAGTACAGACATAGGCCCTCGGATATCATCCTCTGGTCCTGTCCATGTCCATTCATTCCTAGGGTTTCTTCTCTCATAACCTGTACTGACTAGACAGGCGCTACACTTCAACAAGCTATCCAGTCTGATCAAGAGGGTAATCAGCATTCTGTAAGAGCACAGGACAAACAAGAGATGCTTTAGTGGGTTTTAATAAAATCCTTCAACAAACACGATAAGACTGTTTACAAGAAGGGGGTGAGCATGAACATGAGCAAAATAAGAATATGATGTAACACTAGAAATCTTGGTCTTTAAACTAGAAAGTGGCAGGCAAAGAGAATACCAACATGAACTCTGAATGAACTTGACCTAGAGGAATAACTAACGTTATTTAAACATAAACAAACAATACAAAGTACATGACCTAGAAATACTGGGAGCATGTTGTTGGAAGAACAAGGAGCAAGAGCACATAGAGAGTTCAATGCAGAGGCGTCAGATTCCTTAATTGATTGTGAAAAAGCTGATGTTAATATTCAGCCAAGGCAGAGCACATGAGACTTGGATTTCGATCATCACATACAGTAGTAGCAGAAATGCAATGATACTGTTATTATATGTATAAGTTTAGTGCTCTGAAAATCTGTTTTTGGATTTAAACTGTAGGTGTAGCCAAAAAAAATGACATAAATTTAAAAAAAAAACAAAAAAAAAAACAATGAACCCTACCACTGGGCCCTCAAAACACTGGAAAACAGTGGTAATAATAACAGCACTGTGAGCATGGTGTGTGAATTTTGGCTCTGACAGTTCCTCAACCTCAGCTACATCACTCAAGTTTATAATTGATCTCAACTAGAAATGTGTGCGGGACTGAATTTTTCCTTTTTTTTTCCCCACTCATGCAGTTATTATTTTTGATTACACTTGCACAGAATATTTTTTGAAAGAATTTGGTTTTATTTCCAAAAGTATAAACAAACTAGTAGCCTAAATTAAACCACTGCAACCCTGACAAGGCAGTTACTAAAGATGAACAAATGAACGCTGGAAATGTATTGTGCTCATGTCTATGAAAGTGGTTATATGTTATACAGTATATTGTTTAGATATAAAAATTAGTTTAAAAATTATATAGCAAGCATACTGTAGGTAACACTTGTGTATCAGTATCAGTAATTAATGCTTCTCTAATAACAAAGTAAGAGCAGTGCATGACATTGATACATGTAAATAAAACTGTGGTTCAAAATTGGATAACAAGTCATTATGGGGATTGAAATCTGCATGTGGCTTTCTGTCTATTGTCAAAAGTACTATAGAAATAAACTTTAATTCCTGACATCTCATATTTGTGCTACTTGAAAACAAATCTTTCTGAAAGGAAAAACAACTGGTGTAGAGTTCACTGGAAAACATTGTAAGGAATCAGCTTTGAAAATGAAATGAAACAGAAGCGCACGCTTGGATTCAAAGCGCCTTTTTAAAAGAGACAAGAGTTTTAAAGCGTGCCCGCATTATCTACCAGAATATGTAGCAAATCAGATGAATCTGCAACGTTTAAAAAATATTCTCCACCAGTTACAATTCATGTAATGAATTAAAAGATGTTTAACACGTTTAAATGTATTCTCCAATTTATGTAAGTAATTAGCTCGAATGGCGTGAAATATATCTATATATCTAATCAACGCGTGTTGTGACCAGTTATAAATATACATCAGCCATGAAAGGGAATTCATGTATGTGCACATATACAAATAGATAATTAACTACAACGGATTATAATTAATTATGACTATGTATGTGGTCTAGATCAGCTTTTAGGATTAGCTGTAGTCTAGTTTAGAATTATGAACTCTAAAGAGGGAGTTTATCCTTCTGGCCAGGAAGGAATATCCGTTTCCAGAGCGGGTAGCGAGGTCTTGCAGTATAGAAGTGACTCATCACGTGACCAAAACAGAGACAATCAAGCGTGGTGATAACAGATTTTAATAACTATGTGTAACTATGGATACACACGACTAACTCTAAGCAAGCAATGCATATGTACATCTATATACAAGAAAAGAGGGAATATAGAGAGAAAGTAATGAAATGAAAGGGAATGGCAGACAAAACACAATTAATTAGCCTTTCTCAAAACCAGCAAGAACTTAAATCTCCTGTAAACAGGGGTACAATCTTAACGCATGTATAGATCCATGAACTATACTTGGCATGGCATGGAGTGGCGATGTTGTCGGTTTGAAAGTTCGCGCGAGGTCGTTTCGAGTTCGCTGGTTCGTCGTGCCGTTTGAAAAGGCATGGGCCGTGTGCCAGTTGCATCCTTTGTCCGGAGAGAGAGTGTGTAGAGTGTGTGCGAGAGTGTGCAGAGAGTGGGAGGGGAACCGGAAAGAGTGTAGAGAGTGAAGAGTGTATAGGGAGAGTCTGCGTAAGTGAAGAGGTGAAAGTGTTAAAAGTGTAATTTCAAAGCGTGGTGTTGTTTTAAAGATAACACCAACGCACACGCCTCTTTGGGCTATTAGCCAATCAGGAAGTTGGATTTGTTGGCAGGATGAACTGTCTTTGTCTGGTCTCAGACCTGAATTTGTATGTCCTGGGAGGAGCCGGTTTAAACTGTATTACATATGAAATTAAGAGAAAGCATGAAATAATGTATCCCATTGTAATGTGATATGCATAATCGATCGGAGCGTCGCGAGACGATTAACTACATACCAAATTCGATGAACTTATGAAGAATATTACAGTTTAATTTTTAAGTTTAATATTTACAATATAAAACATGGTTACAGACATATAAAATAATATCCTAAATTAAACCATCTAAAATCATTATAGTTAGGTTACATAAACACACAATATATGCAAATAGGAAAACATCACACTATCTGGACATTGAATAATTACATATAATTACATGTTATATTCAAAAGAGATTCTTCCATTGTGTGTGTGTGTGTGTGTTTGTGCACGCGTGCACGTGTAGGTAAGCTTTGTGTGCGTGCGTGTGTGTGCGTGCGCGTGCGCATGTAGGTAAGCTTTGTGTGTGTGTGTGTGTGTGTGTGTGTGTGTGTGTGTGTGTCTGAAGAGGGGGGTCGTGTCCCCTGTAGCAGTCCGATGGCATCTGGTCAGACACCAGAGGGGGGTTACTGATAAGGATTCACAGCTCAAGGAACCAGAGAAACTTCTTTGCTAAGTCCAGGCTGATTCAGAAATCAGTTTGATACGTTGAGACGTTACAACATTTAAGGGTTCTCTCAGAAAGACAAACTGAAGAACCTTCTAACACAAAGTATACAAGCACACAGTTGAGGGTTAAGGGTGTTGTTCAAGGACCTAACAGTAGCAATTCCTGCAGCTCTGCTGATTTGAGCTTGCAAACTTTAAATCACAAGTACAAAGCCTTAACCGCTGAAGCAGTGACACAGAATCAATTTAGCTTTTAGCTTAGCTCAGAAACACTGTGTGACGGCCCCAGATCTCTACCACACTCGTACTTTACAGACACAAAGTCTCCAAGCCCACTAGTTTGTAACATTTATGCTCATGCACGATAAACAGGATAGAGATGATTCGCTTTATTTCAAACACTGAACACCCCCGAGGCCCT